>BJFM01000841.1:128252-144632 GCA_016586285.1 Arothron firmamentum
CAAATCAGAGGGTAGGGGGCTGTTGCGTGTGTATTGGGGGGGTAGCAGGGACGCTGACTTTATGCATCATTAAGCTGGCGGAGTAAGAGCACCGGGAAGAGCTCTTACTGTGGAGGGGGGAAGACATCTGGCACACCCACATGTTCGGAAGATCTGCACCCAGTTTGGGATAATTATTATTTATGGATCACGTCAAACTAGCCTAATTACAGAGATGTGGTCATTATAGACTACTGTGTGTTTTGAATGATGAAAGCGGTATTTTCTCCAGCACCACGCAGCGTTCCCTCGGTTCCACGATTAAACTTTCATCAGTTCTCCTCGCTGCCTTTATTTAAATGCAATCAAACTGGGGATAGCTGCAATAAAACACATTAGAACTCAACATCGTAACCAAGTGATCTGATATTAAGTACTGGATTAATGCAACAGTGATCTGTTTTTCCTATTATTCCTCAATTTAAAAGTCTTTCTTAAGGCTTTAATGGATGGATGAGTATATTTTAATCAATGGGGTCAAGATTTCATGCCCCTCTTTCTCTGTCTTGGATTTTAAATTAGCTTTGGACTAATATTTGGTTTTAAAACTCAAATTTGACATTTTCCTGCGCAGCCAATCACTGCAGCCGCTTCTGCTCGATGCAACATGTGATTAGCCCACCAGTGCTGCAGCAGCAGCCCATCAAGGGGTGTGGTCAGGTGGAAATTAGTCACAATTCCCATTTTAATTACGCCTCTTCCTGAATGCATCTTTTAATTTGGATTTAAGACAAGAGAAAGATGAAGTGTCCTGTCTGTTATCCCATTTTTTTATACATTTTATCCATTTTTACAGCCCAATCTTCCACAGAGTACTCACACTCCCATTTGTTAGCACACCAGAGCAAACTTGACAACATATCCGCTCATGTTTACTTGGATTATTATCAGTTTGCAGAGCATCACCTGAATCTGGCATTGTTGTGTAACTGCGTGCATGTGAGGCTACTGATTCTCGGCTCCAACTTCACACCGAATAAAGGCAAAGGCGGCATGCGAGCGAATGCATGTAGTGACTCCATGAGGCACACACTGTGAGCACGCACTGGCTCAGCTTCTCTTTCTTAAAGTGGCTGTCGGAGGCAATACTGTAATCCTTTTTTAATGGCCGTGCCCCTTCCCCCAACCATGAAGTGATGGCCACAGACATACAGCCGCGCCTCTCTTAAGGGAGAAATGTCAAAACCAAGTCAGCCCGGCAGTCACGAGCTTAAAGGAGATAGATGAGTCTTTCCCACGTGTGATGAATCAGTTAGGTGCATTAGCGGGCGTGCATAAGTCATAATGCCTCCACAGAGGATAAAAAACCTCAGGAGCAGCTTCTGACATTTATTACAACAAATCAGTGTTTGTCTTCTCACTGTAAAGTAATGCCAATCTGGGAGGATTACTCTTTGTGCCTAATGTTATCTCAGAGGATTACAGGAGAACTGAATATGCCCATTGTTCAAATAATGAGACTATAATTAGACTGAACACTACTCAGCTCTGTAATGTTGACTTTTCTTCATTTCTGTTAATGAGCTTCTCATTATTTTAGAAAAACAAACTTACTGTTTCCCATAATAACACAGTGTCCTCCTACAGCAGAGCTTCTCTCATACCATGTGTAGGAGTCACATACAACCAATTCATAAAACACAAGATCAATAAAATGTTTTTCCCCCACAATATTTTTGAATTATTCCCACTTACAGACTGTCAAATAGTTGGATTTCTGTCTACAACACTGTTACTTTACATGTAAGTGGGGTATTTAGCTTTGACGTGAGTGATGCTCTGTACCAAAACCCAAACTGTGGATGTCTCTCCCCAACAAGACAGTCCTCATCTTGGGGAGCAGTTTTCAAAGTTCAGGGACCTCAGGTGGGGACAGCTGTTTTAATTACAGATTCTTTTATCTCAAAGATGACAAGAACACTGTTGAACGATGGAGCGGTGGGATGCATGACTTATTAAGGCTTCATTCAGAGGACATCCAGGGTACTGGCATGTCTGTCCAATGTAAATCCACCTTAAAGTTATTTTCAAAAACCTAGTACCAGTAAATGGTTTGTCCCAGCAATCTAAGACATTCAGTGTCCATGATGAGCATATTCTGGTATAATAATAATAATAATGATGATGATGATGATGATGATGATGATGATGATGATGATGATGATGATGATGATGATAAGTGTCTGCAAAGAGCTGATCAGATCCTTGTGTAAATGACCTAAATGTTACTGGTGGAGACGTTCAAAAGCATGCATGAGCAGCCACTCAGATCGCTGGAAACTGATCCAGATGTAGGCAACGTGCAGCTCTTAAATAAATGATGGGAGTGGGGGGGTCGGCCGACAGTATTTTGTATTTATTTATTTATTTATTTCCTATTACATCAGATCACAGAAATAGACTCGGACGCCAAAATTAGAATCAGAGGCGGCAAATCAACAACCACTATGAGGCGACGGGGAGAGAAATCAAAACACGCCCCGAGTTTTTGCGCAGGCAGCCGAGACAGTTGTTCGTCCCTGGCGGTGTGATTGCACCTGCTCGGGGTTCTGTCCGCTTCGTGCGACCGTAACAACCTGGAGTTCAAACGCGGATTAAACATGCACGGAGAGCCCTGCCTGTGTGGGTGAGAGACATAGAAACAGAAGGAGAGAGAGAGAGAGAGAGGGGGGGGGGTGACTTCCGCCAACAGCTGCTCAGCCTCAACTTCGCACGAGCCGCTGACTGAAGCTTTCCATGACAACGAAGAAAACGAGCTAATTAACGGAGCCACACGAGTCGAGGTCTCCACAGGTTTGCACAAACACACACAAACTAAAAAAGAAAAAAGAAAGAAAGAAAAGAGCGCGCGGTCCTCTCCTCCACCTCTGTACTCACCACAGCTGTCTCTTGGTGGGGAGGCAGTCTTTGTTGGAGGCTGTCACTCCCATGGCCATCTGCATCACCGTGATGTACTTCTGGTACTTCATTTTGTCATCCTCGGCTCGTGTCGCTACTTCTTCTTCTTCTTCTGCTACTTCCACTGCTACTTCGAGGAATCCGCGCGCCACTGGAGCGGCACAGGTGAGCGTGCATTCAAGTGTTTGTTATTGTCCCCCCGATCAAAACACGCAATTTCCGCGAATGGAGGACCGCTGACGGGGAAAATGTTCCCCGAAGAGCTCAAGGAAAGGTACCACACCGTCGCGACCCATGTCTCTAATCTCATTAGCGCTCAGAATAGATTGGCTAATCCATTCAATTTTAGTCAGGACCGGTTCATTGTTGTGGTTCGCTCCGTAGCGCCCACTTTTACCCCTCCTCTCTCTCTCTCTCTCTCTCTCTCTCTCTCTCCTCTCTCTCTCTCTCTCTCTGCTTTCCCCCCACCTTTGCCGTTTTAATTCAGGAAAAAGGATGAAGAGAAAGAAACAAACAAGGGGTGGAGAGAGAGGATGCGATGGCGGTGGCACCCAAATGTCTGTGAGATAGGAAGGAAAGCGCGCCTGTGTCCAGAGAGAGAGAGAGAGAGAGAGAGAGAGAGAGAGAGCTGTGAAGTGACAAGGAGGGAGGAGAGGAAGAGCATGGGAGGAGGAGGAGGAAGAGCAGGCAGCTGTGTGATGGTTTCTAAGGGGAGAACCTGCTGCTGTTGTGAATGTGAATTGTTTTTATCATATTTCCAACATGTAATTTATAATGTAATCATTATTAGAATGGCTCCACCTCAGTCACATAAAATAAGCACAGATGATACATCACTGCTTCCTCCCGCTGTGCACGAGAAAGCTGTTCGACACGTGCACTGCCATTTTCCGCTGCCGGCAATCAGATTCAACCAGAACCTGCCCAGTGGTGTTTAGTGAGGCTGCGGGCTGGACTTAAATGTGCATTTTCCTCCCCCAGTCTCATAAGATCATTGCAAGTGAGTATAATGTGCAGCAGGGTGCCTGCTGTATCATTAGCACCTTGAAAGCCAAACCTTCTGAGATTGTTACTGACTGGCTGTGGCCATTGTTGCATTCATGTGCTAAGAAAATGTATTGTAAATATGGACACTGGCTACAAGACAGGTTGAGGTTGACATGATGCTGTAGTTTACAGTAGCGTTTAAATGTTAAATTTGTTATCTTTGCTAAATTATGAGATGTTACATCTTTGGTCCCGCGTCCGCTGGGCCGTGTGCTGTCCGGTGCGTGTGCGCCGTGTCATCTTCCGTCAGAACTGACCTTGTTACTCCAATCTCAATCTCGTTAACCGGCCACACGCTTGTCCCGCAGCCACGACTGAACGATGAGTGGAGGCAACATGATCTCATTGAGGGCTCAGTTAGACTGAGCCGCACAGAGCTAATTAAGGTCCAGAAAGATTAAAAGTTCAGAAAAAAAATGACATTGAGTTTTCCTTTTGATTCCAGTGTTTTCATGTGAGCTAAGCTACCTCTCACTGCTGATCCAGAGGCTCCAGTTACCTTTGACTCCCACACTGGTGGGGCCTGAAGATGCAAATCAATGATTGATCTGGTGTCAGATTTAAATGCCAGTAAACATGAGTCTTGGGTGAGTCCTCAAGGGCAAACATGAAGAGGCTCTGGGTTAGTGCGGCTCCGTGCGCTCCCCCAGTGTGTTTGGAGGGAGTATGACGTAACCCTAAACACAGCGTAAATCCTCTGGACAGGACCATTAACTTTAAACAAATTGGCAGTGGAGCTGGAGAGCATCCCAGATATGAAGTTACCATGAAACTAGAGCATGAGGAACGGCAGATCCCTCTCTCTCACCGTATAAACATTTATTCGCCCTCATAAACAGTAACCGAAGGCAGAAGCGCACGAACTGCACTTGATCCGGAGACGGCCCGGTGGCAGACAAGAGAAAGGTATCTGGGTGTGAGTGGTGGCGCGATAAAAACAGACGAGCTGTGTGTGATGGAGCCGTCTGGTAGCAGCTGGTGGGCAAGGTCAGAGGAAGAAGTGCTGTTTTCAGCTGGCGGCCGGACAGCAACACAGAAACCTGCCAGAGGACCCTCGAACCTCACCTCTCCTTTCCTCTGACTTCTCCCATGTTTGTTTACACATCTGCGAGTTGGAAAGAGGATTAAGTAAAAGGCCTACACACACACACACACACACACACACACAGCACGTGGACCTGAAAGAGACCGAGGATGGCGAGCTCGCCCCAGCAGCGATATGGTGTTAAGCCAGGAGGACAGCGAGGACTGAGAATGACGCACGACTCTTTAGGACAGCGTCCATATTCTCCGTATTCTCTGTTAATAAATCAAATTTATCGCCGCTCTGTGATATCGACTTTAAAATGGATTCTTTATTTTGCTGGAGAAGAGCGGCATCTGTGCTCAGTTCCTTTGCTGCGGATGTAAAAACGGCTAAATGGAATTTTAAAAAAGCTAGCTTAACGTCTCAAAGCATATTATGATATTATGGTGAGAAGGACATGAAAAGAATACTGATCAGTTTAAGGATAAGATTTCCCTCAGGAGCAGCAACCATCCAAATGTGTGACCCCCCCCCCCCCAGCCCCACCACCATAAATTACACTATCCCCTGGCCCCTGCCCACGATTAATCACATGACCACAACATCCAGATTAAATCTGTAGCCTTGGACTGTCTCTCCCTCTCTGGCTCCCCTTCATGTCCGAAGCGCACGTAATCAACGTGCACGCCACATCGGCTCAGGACGCTGTCAAGTGTGTGTGTGTGTGTCTGTGTGTCTGTGTGCGTGCAGGTTACAACTCACCAGATAGATTAATTACACCCAGACTGAAAATGGCATCATCCACCGGTTACCGCCTCAAAAGTGAGCCAGAAGGCGGCTGCAGGCGGCTGCAGGCGTCCTGTAACGGAGCAGGACACAGAATAAAGAGGACAGAGCTGCTGCTGACTGAATAAAGGGTGGGGATGTGACAAAAGAGAACATCCTTATGTTTCATTTGGAGTGTAAAGTCTGATAAATTTAGATCTAAGTTGGCCCTGGGTCCATTTCCAGACTGAACTGGGATGAAAGACAATCTAATAATGGGCCAGTACAGCTGGGGGTGAGCTGTCCTGCTTCTCACACAGCTGCTGGAGGAAGATTTTCGTTGTGTGGGAGGATGGAGAAGGAATGAAAGGATGAATGGCCGCAGAAACAGGCAGAGAGAGCTATAACTAACAGTATCTGCTGATTAGGAACCTGTGACGTGTGTGAGGCTGCCAGACATGGACGCTGCACATGACGTGCAGGGCATACGAAGCAACCCAGGCGAACACGATACGGAGAGGAAAACGCCAGCCTTTTGCAGGCTATATACCATCCTCTCTGCTCTGGGAGTACAGGTCACAGTTTTCGGGGCGGCTCAGAGAGTGATTGATGCTCCAGCCTCAGAGCTGAGGGAAAGAAAACAATCATGGTTCCAGGTGAAGGGGATATATGTCGACAGATATTTCACCTGAGGGCTGCGGAGAATTTCCTCACCAACTTTGTGAGAGTCTATCCATCACCGCGCTTTTATCCCCCAGCAAACCGGGTGACCTGACAGTAAATTGAACCTTTGCCTCTCCCTCAGTCAGCAGGCTCTCCTCGCCCCCTGCACCCCCCACTGTCACCTTTATTAACAGGCTGCCGGGTGGAAACTTTCACCTGTCTGTGGATCTGCTGACGCTGCTGCGAGGCTGGCACGGATCCCCCCTCGAGTGGCCACACTCACAGTTGTCACCCTTCCTGTTAACACCACCTGGTTTTTCCACATCTGTTACTCTGAGCAGACGTTTTCTCCTGTTTAAAAGGCAGCAACCAGACGGCAGCGTTTTTTAGCGACAAATAAACTCACTTAAATCGAGCCGTGAGTCGGTTTGGGCGATTTGCACTATGAATGTATGTTATCAGATGTGTGTTTATCATGTTAGGCCCCCCAGCTGCTGCCATACGTGTGTGCTGCATACGCTGTCACTGTGTGTCTTATCAGAGCGATCTCGGTGAAGAGTGAGGAGGGGAGCGTTCCACCATCTGCCTGCACATATATTTCCATACTCTCCCTCACGCAGACACACGTTTGTGAAGAGCTGCACGCGAACTCGTTTTTAGCAAGAAACGGATTTTGAGAAACCATTTGACAACATTCAATAAAACACCTGTGCTCAGGCTTTTCTTTTTTGCAGGAGTTAAAATGTAGCTTCAAATGAGTAACAACGGCAGCGTTCTACTAGTTTACAGACATTTGTGTCCTCGCCGAAACGGAAAGCAGAATGGATTTCTGGCCGTTGGTCATCGTCTCCAAAAGTGGGAGCAGAAATAAACTGCTGACTAATCTCCTGAAAGTAGAAGAAAAACGAGATTAACGAGCGTCTGCGCTCGATATTCTTGAGTAATGACGGCCCGCGCTTTGGCAGCCAATCGACGACGCGGACAGATAAACCGGAGCACGGCCGCGTGTGTGAGGGACGGGACTCTGAGTGCGTGCGTGACCGTGCCATGCATTCCTTACATAACAACTTCTAAACTCTTAAACCAACTTCTTGCGAGCTGCTCAGATGGGGCCTCTCAGGCCATGGCGTGCTACAGCCGTGCACACTGATGCATGCCACGCTAACAACGGGATCTTCCATGTACAGTAGGTGTGCGACAGACCGCATGCACAAGGGAATAATGGTGCTTCTTTACATACGGCGCACGTGAGGAGCTGAATGAAAGATTTTGCGAGGCCAAGGTCAAGGTCACGCAGAAGTAACATGAACTGAGCATCACGTGAGAGCCTTCAGCACCTCCAGCCTGGGCGCGGAGCAAAAAGAAGCATCCCTTCACGTTGGAATCGAGCACCCGCGGCAACACGCGCAGACTAAACCCGGTCCTTTCGCGAGCCAGTTGTTGCACTATTATTGAGTTGATCTGCAGCAGGAGCGACGTGTTCATCTCCTCTCAACACGCCCGTCACCCCGTCAACCTGTTTATTCTGAGGAGCAGCTTCCAGGAGCAGATTCTAACCTGGAGTCCCTGCAGCACAGCGAAGCTGAACGTTAGCTTTTGTGGCTGCTCCGAGGTTTTCTTCAGGAGCAGTGAAATGTCGTGTCTTTAAGATGCTCGGGACAACACCATGGCAACAGCAGCTGCGGTAACACGAGTGTCAGCCGTCTCTGCCCTGCACTTCCTGGCAGTCACACCTCAGAAGCAGCATCATCCACAAATAGCACACATGCAACCAGTGACACACTCCTCATCTACAGATGCTGTTTTCAGAACCTTTCTCTCTCTCTCCTTGAAGTTCTTTACCTTCACGCCACGTAAAGAGCAGGTTCCAGCAGTTTTAGCGCATCCGCGCGCTAAATGATGCAGAAACGACTAACTGTGCTGGCTGGAGAGCGCCGGCCTGTTTTATAATCAAGGTCGTCACACGGAGGCAGTAGGTCGGGATTGAAATCACACAGGAGCTGGGGTAACGCAGCGAGCCCTTCCAGTCGGCACGGTTGAATGTGGAGCGAGCGAAGCAGTTGTCCTCGCTCTGCGGGGGCACGCAAATCAGTCAGAAACACTCTAACCCAATCATCTATGGAAAACTTTAGTCAGCCTGTCCCTGGCTCTCCTCGCCTCTCGGGAGAGGATCTACATCAGTAACGCAAACTGGCAGATTAGTCTCAACAGTTTAGAGTTTGTTTCAACAGCGATAGCCTGAGTCCTGCTATCTGGCCCCGGCACGCAGGACGTCCAGTCAAATCGCGACTTTAAATGCTTCCCGTCCAAAAGGCAGGAAGAGGAGAGGAAATTACAAAATAAATGCCTGCGCGCTTCTCAAGCAAGTGGCTACTCCGGTGACGACCATGAAATGACATCCTTCATTTACTGGGATGTGAGGAGCCTTTCGGGTGGCACTTTGTTGCGGTGGTGAGCACGTTCTGACATAGGCAGAGAGCTCCGCTGGCTCAGGGCGTCCTGTGCATGTTTGACCCTAGTTATAAGATTAGTGGTGAATAATATGTCATCTGCTCAGTGTTTATAAGCTTCCAGCAGTCAGAATGTCAGAAATATTTATGTAAAACTGGAGCTGTAGCCATTAAATCAGAATTTCAGGGCTCCACAGTGTGAGAAGGGTCATCTTTTTAACTAGGTCTGTGTTTTGGTCGTCCTCATGAAGACAAACCTTCATGCTTTCATCCACAGGACAAAACCGGTCAGGACAGAGTTGTGACGGGGCCTAAGACAGGAAAAGGAATGCAAATCGTGTCATTAATCCAGGTGTTTGGTACTCAGCGGGGCATTAACACCGCGCTGCGGCCATTGCTTAGTGGCGCCGTCCTGCCGAAGATGAGTCACCGTGGACCCAGCAAGGGCAGATAACACTCGCACGTGGTCTGGCACGGCTGCACGGCAGCGCCTCAGGCTGAAGCACAATCAAAACCCCGCTTCTGTTGGCAGCCTCTGTCTCGCAGGTGTCCGCTCTTCAAACAACTCGCTTTGTTTGTTGCCTAACCGATATCTCTGCACAGCCCTGCGAATGCACACGTGCACGCGTGGAAACGTGTACGTGATGTCTGCACGGGCCTGCACTGAAGATGAGTTTGTTTCCTAAGCCTGTGAGGCCTGGGACGTCTCGCCCCTCTGCTCAGCTGTTGCCTAAATGACTTCTTAACGGTCTGAGGAGCAATGTACCCTGCTGTCCCTCCACGGCACACCAACACACCCCCGTGGCCCAAACAGGGTGAAGGTCAGCGCAGGGCCTGCGGTCAGGATCCCAGCGATAGCTCCACAAAAGTTTCCTTGTCTCCTCTGCATGTCAGAAGAGAACGTCACAAAGTCGGACAACAAGCAGAAACTCTCAGACGCTAACGTACGGGCGCAGGTGCCTTCCAAGTGCACGTTTCAGGTGAACCCAGCACACTCAGCCACAGGATTAGGCCTCATTCGTTGCTAAAGGCCAAATTATTCATACTGTATCCTCACCAAAGTCGTTAGAGGAATGATTCGGGGACCCAAAAAGGCCACTTACAGAAAAACAGAAATAACAAGAGTTGACAGCGGTGCCAGCGGCTGCGTGAGGCATTACACAACGGCACTGTGACCTAAATGCTCGTTATGCTAACGTGGGCTGTGACAACACAAACATGCTGCTGATTACCAGGTGTTATTTTCATGTTGGGCTTCTTCAAGCTGCGGATACTACAGCAAGGTACTGCAATCGACTATTGCGAGCGTTCGGGCGCTTCCGCGACCTTTGACATTACTTATTGCATACATACATGCATGAGTCCGCAGAGCTACGCTGACACTTTGGCCTGATCAATCCACGTTACAGGTGGGAGACGCGCCTGACTGAATGGGGCAGCGCATCAAAGATGAGCTGAGGATGAAACCATCCCGCGGTGGCCTTAATCCTTTGACACCTGCGATTTGAAGCATGCGCCTTTGATGTCGCTGGTTCGGCTGCAGGAAAAGAGAGAGAGAGAGGGAGGGAGGAATAAGCAACCACAGTAAATCCAAGTTAGGGTGTCAGGCTGGTCAATTTTACTTCATCCTGCAGCCCCTGCGTGGTTTACTGTCCCATCTCACTGACTTAGCACCCGGCCAGAGTGCTGACTGGCTATCTGGTGATATCCAGCAGCCGTAACATTCAAAGCCGGCCCCAATTTGTGAACACGTGTCAGCTTTTCATTGAGTCTGGGTATTACGTTATAGTCCAGTTCCCAATTCAGAGTCATCCACAGCAGACAATAGTCCAATGAGAGGTCCACTGTGGAGAAGAGTGAATTCTGGGGAGTTTTCATAAACGTAATGAGCGGACTGTTTCTAACCTGTCCAGAGAAACGCAGACTCACAAACCAGTGAGGGGCTTGGTTCAGGCTGTATGACCCTCCTGTTTGAGAGCAGACAGAGATACACCATCTCTGTTCTGTAATGTTAATAACAACATGTGGACGATTTACAGTATTTTTAGATGTTGATGTCATGGTGTCAGAATCACCCGTCTGACACTTGGAGTTATCACTCGTTTCAGACGTTCCTTATGAAATGACAGGAAATCAGTCACTTCTCTCGAGATGAATCGACTGTACAGTAGGAATCTTGTTGGCTGCTGTGGGTTACCATGGAGATCCCTCAGAAAGTTGCCAGGATCATTCTGCATAAAGAGTGTAACACCTGTGTCTTCCCGGTACTGAAGGAACCCCAGAACACAAGCAGCGCTGCTCTTTTTGACCACTTCGGCTCACAGGGGTTCACAGGGGTCATGCTGAGGGTTCGTTCAGATTCAATTTGAAGAAAAAAGCCGTCAGATTATTTATTCTCATATCTACAATCTACTTTAAGATCTACAAGCATCTATGCAACTATCAACAGTGCAGCTCCTCAGATACGTGATGTTTCACAGCTCGTGGAAAACATCCTTGCATGGTTGCCCCAGCCCCTCTTGCCAGTGCCTGTTGGGGGGGTTGGGTGCAAAGGAAAAAAAGAAGAAAAAAACAGGGTGTGGCTACACTGTTGTCATGGCAACAGAGGCACGTTGATTCGAACCTCCTCATCCAGCGACTGTGTGAGGTGAAAGAACGGCCAGTGCTTATAGGAATATTTCCAATATGCATGTAGGAATGCGCATTAGAGCCTGCGCCATGGTAACAGCAGTATACATCATTCCAGAGCAGCAGCTGAGCGTCTGCTAAACGCCGCTATAAGCAGTTCCTTATACATACACAATAACCACACGTGCAGCCACTACCATCCTGTATGATGGAAGAGTGATGACCTCTCTGGTTGAAAGCATACCCATCAGCTATAGCAGCAACATTGTAGCGCTGTGTGGCATCCTTCACAGGCCTCTGCTGTTATAAAACACAAGGTCACATAAGATTTGTGTGCTTCCGACCAGGAGCGTGCAGGTTCACTGTATGTTAGGAATAAGCTCCAGACAACCAAAAGAGAGGAGGGGGTAGAACAGAAAGCAGAGCGGTGGTTGTCAACATACATTTGTCGTATACTACCAGAGTTATCCTTATTACCAGCCAACACACACACATCCACACACATGGATGAGAAATTTGACCCCCCAAGATCAACACCTTCAAAAACCATGGCATAATAGCTTTATTTAGACTATTATTTCCATTGTTTATAGCAGCATTATTGTAATGAGAATAAGAAATAAAATTAAAATGGTGTTATATTAAATTCTTCTAAACCTGTAAACAAAAATGTATCACGACCTCATGTTCAACAACATATTTAAGAAAATACTGCCACCTGGTGGATGAATGTAGTGGTGCGTCAAACTAGTAACATTTGTGGATAAACTGCTACGTTTTCAATTGATATTGAATATTAATATTAAAGTATAATAACCGGTTTTATCGCCTTCTTTACTATGTTTAGATTAGTTTTATAATATTTTGAAGTAACTGTTGAAGTTCTTACTCCAACAATGCACCTCAGTCTGTTTTAGTTATTTCTCTTTTAGGAACATTAGAACTTTTCTGTAAGCGAATGACAATTTCGTTAACACCTCATCCAATACGTACATGCTATAACCCGGTCGGCTACTTTTCTAGAACATTTGGGAATAGAGCAGAAATCGGAATTTTAAAATTCTAATGTTGTTATCTTTATTTTTTGTTTTGGGTCTTCTTTTCGACACTTTCCGACAGCATCTAAATGCACCAGCCGTGATGCGCCGGAAGACGGGTTAGCTTCATAAACTGGACTCTTTGCTAGCTAGTTTATTAAAAGTTATATTTCATATTATGGGTCATCCACAATAACTGTAGATATGTTTAGGAACAAGTCTGCCTGGTTTTCCAGTAGTGTGCCACCAGCCTGTCAACAGTTCTGGAGTAAGTTTATAGTGTTTAACTAGTGTGTTTATAGGTTTACATTTTGAGAAATCTCCTTGTTCAGCAACGTTAAATATAACGATGATTAACGTAGAAGCTGCAATATTCAAATATTGAAAAGCAACAGCTATATTTGTTTGTATAGAGGTAAATCAAGCCGTTTTAGGGGAGAGATTTCTATCTTCCTAGATAAGTGTTGTTAGTAAAACCCAAGTTTTACACGAATTAAATTGAGCCGTTATGTTATTAAATATACACATCCAATTTTCCTTACAGTTTTGGAGGGTGGGAATGTTGCTGGGTGGAGGACAGCAGATTACCTTTTCAGTCAGGATGCAACTTGTCTAGATACTGTCAGGTGAGCATGTGAAGATCTGAGAGAGCATAATAATAATAATAATAATAATAATAATAATAATAATAATAATAACAATAACAATAACAATAACAACAACAATAATGGTTGTTTCCATTTATCAGGATATACGAGAGCAAAGATTACCTTTGGAACCAAGTAGTGGTGTTTCACAGCCTGTTCCTGTCCACCTGTCAGCAGCGCCGGAGTGTCAGATCGGTGTGCATCGGTCATTATGTGCTGCCTCCAGCCTCCGTTCAAGATGGTGAGAATGCTGCTATGCTTATTGATCGGTTGCAAGTCACACATAATCAGTGCTTCCAGCTGTTGTGATCTCCTTTCTGTCATTTACAGAAGTCAGGGAGGTGGTTGGGAGGTTAATTTGGGAGAATGACGATGAGCAGCCTGAATCAGAGGCAAGTACTCTCTACTGTACTTTACTCCAAGCTTTCATCTCCTTATACTTCTTTCTGTTTTGCATTGTTGTTATAAGAGTTGGAGTTCACAGACGGATGATGGGACCATTGGAGGAGCCAGCAGCAGTGGGTATGGTACCGTTCCAGTTCGAATGTTTAGACTCTGGTGTGATTTAAAGGCTGTTCTCCTGAGTTTATTCAGTTGCTGCTCTCTTTATTCAGTTCAGCAACATCTGACACACACACTCTGCAAAGTGAAGACTCTCCATGTTCACATTGGAATAATTCTCCAGATAGTGACACATGTGCAGGTAAATCATGCAGATTTTTTTTTTTTTTAACAATGTAATTATAACATATTCATTTATAATCTGTATTCACAGCAATAGTCGAATTTGTGTGATGAGTTGGTCTCGTTTGGGATGTGGTTTATGGTGTCAAATGTCTTGATGCCTGACTTGATAGTGATATTTCTGGTTTCCTCACCACAGCGTATGTCAGCATGGACAGCCTGCCGAAATATTCAGGTGACCTGTGTGATTACCAACCTGGATGTTTAAGATGTTTCAACTGCAAAGCTCCCTGCTGTGCACCGCACACATGAGCCATTCTGAGAGACAAGAGAAGTTATCAATTACTACAACCAAATGTATCATTAAAGGAATCACTATATTTGCATTATCAATTGCATTTAGGTTTGCACTGTAAAAGACCACAATATGAAATAAAACTTTCACAAATTTTAACACATTTGTTAAATCATATTTGTCAAATTACTCTACATGCTGCCATGTCCTTAAGGTATCTAAAAAAAATTCACTACTTGGATTACATTGAATAGGAATGTACAAAATTGATATTTCCATGGCAGTGCTGGATATGGAAATTACACTGCAATAACAAAATGTAGGGCGTGCACTTTTTCTCCCTTTGTGTGTCTGGGCGTCTAGGATTACAACCTGTGCGCCTAGGAGGCACACAGAATCAGGATTATGTATGGCCCATATAAAATATAAATAAACAATGACAGAGTGTAAAAGATTAAGCCAGCAAAAACCCCCACATAAACAAACAAACAAAAACCCGCTCTATTGAGTTCGAGGTCCTGGAATTATCTGTGGCAGTGTTTTGGTTTTTTTTTTTTGTTGTTGTTGTTGTTGTTTGCTGAGCAGAAGGACGTTGCACAAATAAAGTTCTTTTCAGCAGGGTAGAATCCACCCTTCTGACGCACAGACGGCACACTAAAAGTTGAAGGGTGTTATGAAAGTTACATTGATGTGTTTTAACTAATTTATGCCAACAACGAACCCAAGAAATATCATGTTATCATACAAAAGTCTGTAAGATATGTAAAATAGTAGTGTAAATTAGTTTCTTCCAGTATTTCTTTTTCTTAATTTCTCTGCCTGGTCTTTTTCCCACCTACAGAAATGGACTGATCCACTGTCAGTTAGCCAATCAGAGCCTTTATTTTTGCTACCAGGAAGCGCAGTCGGATTCAGGTTCTCTTGTGTGTGACTGGAGTTATTTCTCCCTGACACATTCGTCATGGCAGAAAAAAATCTTTCCGCTGTGCTGTACTCTGCGGGAGACCTCCGGCTGGTAAGAGATGAAACAAAAACTCGATTTGTTTTGTTGTTGTTTTTTTAATTTTTTAATTTTAACTGCGAGCACTATGCATTATTTATTTATTTATTTATTTATTTATTTATTTTAAAATCTGTGCAGGTACACCTCCCCATACCCGAACCAGGACCCAATGGTAAAATGCACCTCATAGTTGAATTAATGCACAAATTAAGTACATTTCAGAAAATGACTGAAGACACCCTGACTCCTCACCTCGATGCCATATTCTTCCATTTTTGCAGATGTTTTGCTCCAGATGCACTCCGTTGGGATCTGTGGATCAGATGTTCACTATTGGCAGCATGGCAAAATTGCAGACTTTGTGGTCAAAGATCCAATGGTGCTGGGACACGAGGCCTCGGGCCTTGTGGTGAAAGTTGGGCCGGCAGTCAAGCATCTTAAAGTTGGTAAGGCAGTTTGAGGATTCATTAGACTAAAAAAAAGATGAAATTCTCACACACGGATTAATATTCAGACATAATGTGATTCACTGCTGTGGACAAACTCATTTTTAAGGAGACAGAGTGGCCATCGAGCCTGGTGTCCCACGTGAGATGGACGAGTACTTCAAAACTGGGAAATACAACCTATCTCCGACCATTTTCTTCTGTGCCACACCCCCTGATAATGGAAACCTTTGCCGATACTACAAACACAACGCCAACTTCTGCTACAAGTAACAGTTTGCCAGTGCTTGTCTTTTAAACACAGGTTTCCCAACAGCTGTCTGATCTCTGTAAACTCTTGCGTAACATTGCTACTCTTGCTTTCATTCTTCTGCTTTTTCTGTCTTTGTCGCTAATTTTCAACGAACCAGGTTGCCTGATAATGTAACTTTTGAGGAGGGGGCTCTGATAGAACCTCTGTCTGTGGGGATCCACGCATGCCAGAGAGCCGGCGTGACCCTGGGCAGCACCGTTCTCATCTGTGGTGCAGGTAAAACTCAGACGGAGTAATGAAACGCGCACAATAAAAGCTGATTTTAGCAGGTTGTAAAGCACCCTAAACCAGACACAGCATGTCAGAACCCTGAAGGAATTTAAGTGATTGCATTAACAGATGGGTGTGTTATAAGGTATGAATTATCCTGACTGCTCAAACTCGTTCAACCCTAACACACCTTGACCTCAATATTTATTGAAGTCTGTGGTGAAAACA
>BJFM01000841.1:144670-155211 GCA_016586285.1 Arothron firmamentum
TGATTTAGGATGACAGTTGCACTTCTGTAAGAAGCCCCTCCCTTTTCTCTCCCCTGTCAGGACCCATCGGGTTGGTGTGTTTGATTGTGGCCAAGGCAATGGGGGCATCGCAGGTCATCATCACTGGTAAACACCTTTTGCTGCTGGAGTTGCTTAATGGCAAACACACAGGCGCCATATTTTTCCCATCTCTGTCCTGTCTGGTGCTAGATCTGTTTCCTGATCGCCTGGCGCTGGCCAAAGAGCTGGGGGCTGACTTCCAGCTGAAAGTAACTAAGGAGATGGAACCAAAGAAGTTGGCTAAGAATGTGGAGGACTTGCTGGGCGTTCAGCCTCATGTGGCTATTGAATGCACGGGTGTGGAGAGTAGCATTCAGACCGCCATCTACGTACGTGGTGTAATCAGAGCTTGAAAATGAATTTTAGGCCCCTCCTCCTACACATCAGAACTTGTGATACAACTACAGATATCGCCGTGCCTCACAAGAAGGTAACAGTGATGAAACATTCTTATTTCTCCTTCAAGGCGACTCGCTCAGGGGGCGTGGTGGTGGTCGTGGGTCTCGGCTCTGAGATGGTCACTCTTCCTCTCATCAATGCCGCCACAAGGGAAGTGGACATCAGAGGGGTTTTCCGCTACCGCAACACGTAACTGACGTCTGATTTACATTGTGAGGTGCTGTGTGTGCATGCCAGATTTCCATCTTCACCTCTGTTTTGCAGCTGGCCGATGGCCATAGCCATGCTGGCGTCAGGGAAGGTGAATGTGAAGCCCCTGGTGACCCACCGTTTCCCGCTGGAGCAGGCGGTCCAGGCTTTTGAGACCACTCGTCAGGGTATCGGGGTGAAGGTCATGTTAAAGTGTGACCAGAACGACCAGAATCCCTGATGCCAGCAGCTGCAAGGAACCAAACCAGACCGAGAGCAACTCAACGTGACGGACGTTGGACATTGACCCTTGGAAAAACAGATAACGTACTAATGTCAGAAAGGCAGGCTGGCAACAGACAACAGTGACAGACGGCTCAGGAGAGCCATTACTTTAAACGGTACCAATGAATAATCTACATGGTGCTTAACTTTGTTTCAGGATTAGATTTTGCTCACACTTTCTATGAATGTTGAGCAAAGCTACATTGATTACATGGTAACAATCATAGTTAAAATAGGTGAAACCTCTTTTAATAACAGCTAGAGTACTTCACGGTGGCTATAGAGGGAGCAAGAGAGTTGTGGAAGAATGTTAGTAAATTATAGGATTTCTAGAGAACGAGAATTTTTTTGGGATTAAAAATAATAAAAGAAAAAAGGGATAACACTCAAACATTCATACCTTTTCTTTAATGCAGCCATTTAAATGATCTTGCTGTTGTGGGGGCAGAATTAGTTACAAATCTGAATACAGGCCAGCAGCTCACTGTTGTACAGTAAAGGTTAAGTTACTGTGGAAATGAGACAGCAGGAGAAAACAAGTCAGGTTTAGCTCAAATTTTATTATCTGCCCACTTTGACATGATACTACTTTACAAAGCATGCACACAGATATGGTTGTATGGCCGAAGTTTCCTACGACAATGGCCGATTCTTTTGATCTGTGATCCACTGATCTGTCCTTCCGCTCAAATCCAACATCATCCAGCATGTTTGACTAAACCTGGGCCTTTTCTCCCCCCCCGCCCCTGACCACACTACTAGACGAGCTTGTCTTTATGTACAGACATTCTAATACTGCTGATGGCAAATGAGACGACTCACGACACGGTTACATTCACAGTTCACTCTGTATTCGTGGGTTTTGGTCAGGAACACCAACAGTGAACGTACGGTACAGAGTAGCACACTAAAATAAACCATCGCACATGTGATGCATATCAAAGCATAATGCACGCATGTTAAAACACACCTGGCTGCCTGTTATTTTAACGAGCGTGAGTTTGTACACGACATTTGCAAAAAGAACAAGTTGCCATTCAGAACTCGTATTGCCGTTGGATGAGGAAAATGAACAGGATATGGCGTTTTTTTTCCCCCATTAACCCCTGCTGCAAGAGTCGGTTTGATCGGCGTGTACAGGTCATCAACGTTTCAAATGCCATTTCACCAACGACGCACGTTTGACTGTCTGCCAACGTCAAAGACCGCCCTCTGTTAAACATCAAGCTCCGGTAAATATTTACAATGCCTCCTCTCGCCTCCAGTGCCTTCAGCTGAATTATTAGCAAAATAGGTATTTACATGAGAAATAAATAGAGAAGAAAATGAAACTATACAAGGAGTATAGTCAAAGGATCATATTGCATTACATGAGTATAAAAAATAAACTGTGATGATTCACTTAAGACGGCGCACGCGGTCTGACAATATGACTGTAAAAGCACGAAAGGGTAAATAAATAAAAGACACGCGCACATGCACACACACACACACACACACACACACAAACTGTCTCTTCACGTTAAAGTGTTGCATTGGAAATAGATGAAGATCTAAATTCATCAGCTCAAAATAAAAGTGAAACAAGGTGGAGAAGTCATCCTTCCCCTCAGTCCCAGTTCTGCCCCTTCTCCCCAAAAGTGAACCAATCACAGCCGGCCGCTCTGGGGAGGACGCTGGTTATATGTACATGGGCGTCTCCTGTCCTGTCAGGAGTCTGAACATGGCAGCCGGCATGGTTTTCATGTGGATCTAGCAGGAAAAAAACAGGAGAAGTTTTTATCCTTCCGATTATCTTTGTGTTTGATGTGGAATCATAAGAAAAGTATGCGTGCACGTGTGTGTGTGTTTAACCTCTCCAACAGAGTTGGACAGGGCCTGGACAATCTTCTCATGTGCCGTGGCCACCACGCTCTGTCCGTTAATCTCAATGATCCTGTGACCCACACGGACGCCACCTCGCTCAGCGATGCCTCCTCGCATTAGGCTGCATATCTGCACAGCAACACACCCACACACACACACACACACACACACACACACACACACACACACACACAAATAAATTTGTGCCTTGTAGTAATAATTGTATGTTACCAGGGCTGTCAAGAGCCAGACCTCGAGGGCCACAATCCTGCAGGGATTAGTGTCCTACCAGGTAGACAAGCCTAGCATCCCACTTTCCCGGGTGAAAGGGTTTTCTGCCTGGTAGGACAGAAAACCCGGCTGGACTACAGCCTTCTTGGACTGGATCTGGGCGCCCATGACTCAGATCCAGCATCATAAACGTACAGTGGAGTATAGCAGATCATGTTATTCACTTACGATACCGTTCTGGACACTGAAACCCAGCTGATATTTGAGATCTGGTCTCTTAATGAGGACGGTAGTAACAGGAGGACAACTGACAATGTTCATCTTCACCTGAACCTGGTTCTTCAAGCCCTTCCACAGAGAAACACACACAGGGTCACACACATTCATTTTTAAGATATATTTCTCTTCTAACTTATGGTTTGGACACACACACACACACACACACACACACACACACACACACACACACACACACACACACACACACACACACACACACACACACACACACACACACTCACACCTCACGCATGGTGAAAAGGTTTATTTAAAAATACCTTAATGATTCCCTGACAGGTGGCGAGGGGCAGCCCCACTAGGCTGGTGTTGTTGATGGACATGATCTGGTCTCCGATGCTGAGTTTGCCAGAGCGAGCTGCGGGGCCGCCGTTCATCATGTTGGCTAGGATGACTGTGGGCAGGATGGATCCCCAGCCTGACTCCACAATCACCACGCCCAGGATCTCCCCTTTACTCTTCTCCAGCTGCAACTGAAGGGAGACTGACTGTTAGCTGCACCAAGGTCTTGTTTTTAAATTTAAATTTCACATGTGTCTCAGCAGAGTGGAGAACATATCTGAAGTGCTGTTTAAAGATATTATTTTAACATTTCTTCAATAGACTTATAAGACGGACATGCAAGGCTAAAGCTCCGCTGTCTCCCTCTAGCGGCCAATGCAGTAAAACAACAAACCCCTCATTATACTGTATAGTTACATTTTAGCAGCAGACAAACTGAAATAATCCTTATGAACCAAAAATACTGTATATATCAGGGCTCTACTTTATGGTCACTACCACAGTGAGCTCACATTGTCCATCTTAATTTTATATCTAATTTTTCTCAATGTACAATAGTAGCTTTAAAAGCTAAATGCAAACAATATGATTCCTTTTAATACTTTTTTGTCTGTTCACATCTCACCAAAGTGTTACTGTGAACTACATTTTCCTAGCTGTGTGAGGAAACTCCCTCCCTCTCTCTCCTAAGTGCGTCTGAAATAGCAGCTGTGTGGTGCCCTGCAGCCTCTCTGCTCATACAGCAGAAAGTATTTAACAGTTTCTAATTCTCCAAAAGCCTCCAGTAATGCTACGAGGCCACGATGTTAGCTAGGCACGAAACGCTACAACAATAAGGAACAAGCAGGACTTGAAACACGCTGCCATCTGTCCCCAAATCTGTCTAATTAGCCAACATTTACTGTATTCTTATGCGTTTCCAGAAGTGTTGCTGCTGCAGGACTTTGGTTTGCTCCACTTGGAGAGGCTCCGATGCACAACCAAGCAAGACCAACCTCTTTGCAGTTCTCAGAGTTGGAGAAGTGGATGAGGTCATCGTTGTACATCTCCTGTGTGTTGATGATGTCACTGTACTCCTTCTGACTCAGGTCCTCGGGGTTGATGCCGTTGGCTCTCAGAAACTCCTGGTAAGCTACGCTGAAAGCCTGACCGATGGACTGAGCAATAAGCTGCGCCTGCAGGCACAAAACAGGGGAATTAAGAGACGAGCATGTCGGGGAACCACTGATGCCAATTCTCACAGACAAACTCCACAAACAAGGACTGTGTTAAAACACAAACACACTGATTTTTGATGTGAGACTCTCCTCAGCTGCAGTTGCACTGAGCAGCCATAATGTGTAATGAGAATAATGGAAAGAACAAGTCATTCCACACAGGGTTAGTATTCTGAGAGAGAACATCTGAAATTCATCCACCAGTTGCCAGCTAAACATGTTGTTATAATTTAAACTCTAAATTAAATTACTGGATAAAACATCTTTAAATGGTAAATGGCTTCTTGACATTTGAACATTGGGGAAGAAGGCAAACATCTGCATAAAGTTGAACCGGCAAAGTAGGAAAATATAAACTCTGCAAGATACTGTAATATAGATCTGGAGGATGTGCGAGCTGCACTTCCCCCTTTCTCTCCGGTTTAATTGAATTCTGCACGTGCACATAAATCTCTCCTTGTTTTTTTAGGCAGTAACAGCCAAACACCAAGAATCAATAAACTGAAAATTAGGTTTGCAGAGCAACAAAAGAGGCAAAAGTATGAAAACACGGCAGCATTAGCCAACAGAACCAGCGGTTCACGCTGATGGATGAGAGGCTGAATGTTTCCGTTATAACTAAAACCTGCCAGCAAACGGACAGAAAAACAATACAGACTGGAGAACAGCGTTTCAACGGACTGGCAACAAACAGACGCTGATGTGCAGCGTCCAATTGCAGCGTTTAAAAAAAACAAGTAACATTATTTTTACTATATTAACAAAGCTGCGTTACCAAAGTGGAGACCTCTAATTAGAGTGGAGGAGATAAATATTAGCATCGTCTTTTAGCTGCAGAAATTTAGCACACTTACGTCCTCCGACTCAAAGACGTGGCATATCATCTTGTACTGCTTCTTGGCCTCAGGTGCCCCAGGTGTCGTTTCAATACAGTCCTGTGAGGCAGAGCGCGGCATACGGCGCCTGGCCATCAGCACCACGATGTTCCCGATATCTGCGATGTAGGATATGGTGCGCAGCGCGTTGTCCATCATGGTCTCCTGAAGTTGAAGCCATCAGATTAACATGTGATTATGCACGTAACGGTGCTGCAGGGGCGAGCACTCAGTTTAAGGACCGACATCTTTAAACAGATGTGAGCAGACTTAATAATCAGGAATAATGATTTCTTGGGGAGCTAAAGCCTCTGTCTCCAGTGTCAACAACGCGCACTCACGATGAGTCCTTCAGCAAAAACAAATGCTCTCAGTCCTAATTGTTTCAGAAGAAAACACTGCATTGCAGCACATCTGTTTCTGGCAGAAGGCCTTGAACAGGCGCACGCGGAGGCAGACGGCAGCTCAGTTTGACATGCTGGGAATGAATCATCCGTTATATATACATTTAACTGGTGACTGTCAGCGTAAAGCCGCCCCCGCCCCATCCCGAAAACTGCGGCGCTCTCAGAAGCTTCCCCGTGAAGTTTCCCACTCCTGTGAAAATTTGTTAAGATAGGGAAGAGAATTGCTTTTTTTGGTTTTTAATAAGAAAAGTTTTTTGAATGATGAATGAAAAATCCCAACTCTGCTGTCAGATGTGCTCATAAGTTTTACATGAAACGCTGCTCTGGGGCTCGGATGTTCGTGCAGCCTCTTTAAGATTTACACAGTCTGTTCTCACCCGCAGCCAAACAGATGTGACATCAATGCAGATTTTATAAATAATCTGTCATCAGAGGAGCTGTGTGCTATCACTAATGTCAGCGGCCACTGTAAAGCTCGACGTTTGGTCGCGGTAAAGAGATTTTAACCCTTCAGCGGCGAGGAGGAGGCTCACCTGAGAGTCTGCATTGAGGACTTTGATCCGCTGGGTGGAGATGAACAGATCCACCTCCGTGAGGGTTTGTGCATCTCCATCTGCACTCTGCTGCAAGACAAAATACATTCCAGGTGAATCCGACTGGTCAGAATCCACCAAACTAGATGGCTGAGATCAGATCAGGACAGGATTAGTGTGGATATATGTGCATGCATGTATGTCTGGATTCCAGATCAGTTACAAGCCGTTCGAAAGGTGAGGGAGAGGCAGGCAAAGAAAAATGTTGGCAGCAGTATGATTTCATCTCTTTTCCTATCAGCTGTCTTGGCACGAGGGGAGTGAGCTGGCAGAGAAACGAGGCCCGGCTCAACGCTAAAGTCCCCACCACTGCAAACGCAACACAGAATAAACACGCACGCACTTCCCTCCAATCAGCGTGTAGTGTGGGTTAATCGGATTGCATGTAATCTGATTTCATTTCTGCTTAGTTTGGAGGTGTCTTTCAAAATAAAGCTTTATCGTGAAAATTCATTTTACAGCAATTAGTAGAATATTTTAAAATGAACCATGAACTGGACAGAACTTATTCGGGTGAATCCTTTTTTTAATCTTTGTTAATTTAAACATAAGGTAATGCAGTAATGATACATGCTGGTGATGACTATTTAACTACAGCCTTACTAAATTAAAACATTAAAACATTTCTTGTAGCTTGGAGGCAGCATCTAGGGAAGCTAATACATTATCAGATTAAGCTTCTGACTTTATTGTTGACCATAAAACCTGATTTTGGCAATTTCTATAATCTCCTCTCCTAATTACCGCAGTCTTTCTCGAAGCTGTTTTTAAATGGTGCTGGGAGTCTTTAGCCGGACTGCACAAAACACAAATGCTGCAGCCTCATTATACCGGATTACCCGGGCAGGTGACCTGTGCTGCAGTTCCTCTGGTCACATTTGCAGCCATCAGTGCGTATGTACGAATTAGTGAGGAAACGAGTCGAGCTGATTGTTAGCCATTTTCCTACTTTTGCTTTGGCACCCTCCAGGGCTTCCTTGTTTCACGTTATTATTCAGTTTAACATTAGTTTTAGGAGCATAAGTGTGTGTTTTAATACTTAAACATGAGATGTAATTGTAAAACACATTAAGAATAAGGCAAGCTTCCTGCACAGTGTGCTGCTGATGTGTCCTGTTATTTTCAGGCCATTATGAATGAGCCGAGCTGTTGGTTTCAGTGGTTTCCACTCTTCTGTTTCTGCCCTGACCTCAGTCTGTGCAATTTGTGCATTAACATAAACTGTTATTTATCTGGTTGCAAGTTAAAACTGAGACATTTCAAACAGCGTTAGTGTAAAAGAGTCGGAATGCCAAAATGAAGAGCATTTAACAGAAAGCATGAACGCGTGTTTGTCTTAGTTCTACCCAACCATGCACACGACACACACGTGACACAAATGGATGAAAACAGAATGTTAAAGCAAAGCTGAGATACAGTTGAAATAATAAATAAAAAAAGAACGAAAATGACATGAAGGTGGCCAAAGGGTCTTTGTTTTGTTTAATTTATTACACACCGCCTTTTTCTTGATTTTGGCAGCCTTCTGTACCCTCTGGCCGGCGTTGGGACAGGACAGGGTCAGCAAATACGGGAGCACAAAAACCAGAGCAGGGAGAGGAGGAGGAAATAAAGACGGTAAATAAAAGAATGACAGTACAACCCCAAACCAAACAGAGGGCGTGCTGCTACTGCTGCTGCTCTCAGACACAGATCATTTGAGTGTGTGTGTGCGCGCGCGCCTGCGTGCGTGCGCGCCTGCGTGCATTTGGTTCTGTGCTCAAAAGTAGGCAGGCATGCAGACATCACCGTTGTACAAATATATATGAAGAATATGAAGCTCGTAGGGAGAATGCATTTCCTCTTGTCAGCGTAACAGCTAACGAAGACAAAAGACTTGATGGAAAACAATAAACATCAACAGGGAGGAGATAAAGCCAACGATTACAACACTTGAGGTTTAATCTCCGGGCTTTAAATTTGGTATCGCCTCGGATCAACACAGCCCACATTTCTACACAGGTAATACTTCTGAGGGATTCATCAGTCATTCTGGGCTCGCTACAGCCCCTGCAGTGGTTGAAGCTCTATCGACGAAGCGCTGGGCTGCTTTGCGATCTTTAATCATCAACACTTCAGAAAGAAGTTCACGCTGAGCAGCTACTCCCTTCCATTTTTTATTATCTTCCAGAGGAAACCGGCTTGACCTTCAGACCGCTACGAAAGTACCGCACAAGTTAAGAGCAGAGAAAACAGCCCAGAGACAAGAGCATTTTCTTTTTTAAATCTTCCATCATTAGCTCTCACGCGAGACAAACATCTGAGGTTTTAAATAACGTCTACAACTCGGCTGAAGAGGAGCTGTGGAGGGTGGGGATACGCAGCAGGAAAGAGGGAGAAGCAAGATGAAGCTGCATAAATATTAGATCAAACAGAGGGAACGTTAAGCCAAAAATGATTTCAGCACTACGGGGTATAAGTGTGGTTTTTGTACTCACACGTGTGTGGACCTGGGTGGGTTTATGTCCTTTTCAATATCAAAGATTGTCTCTATGATACGATCCCTAATAGCGTGTGGATCAGGAGGAAAAACAAGATGTCTTCTTGTCTACTGGACCAAATCCAAGCAGGAGGAAGGCAGTTAAAAGGTGACAGAAAACCGTTGCCATGGTTTCATCCTGACAGGACGCGTTTGCTTTTTGTTTTTGTTTTTTTGCAGAAAAGGCAACTGTGCATGACATACAGTGAACAAGTGAGTGAGAAAACACAGACTGGACAAATGTGACACGACGCCAGCACATCCTCTGTGGTGAGGGCTTCTTTTTTCAAATGAAGCAGCCAGCATGCCTTTTTCAGCTGCTTCGTTTTCTTGTTTCCCAGTGAAATTGCATTATAACGAATTAAACGATATAATCTGACGGCGTTTTCAAAAGCACAGGTAAACAGATTGTGACCTTTGCAACCACTTAAAGATCGAACGACAAATCATCCTGACCTGTAAAACCATTTTAGGTTTGGTTTGGTGACATGACGCACAATGAAACTCGACCTAATACTTCCAAACAGCAGCATAGGAAGCTTTTACGGTAATTCTCTACACATCCCGGTGGAGGCCTGCACTTGAGTGCACCCACCTCACCAAGTGTCGTTATAGCATGCAACTTTTAAAAAGTAGACCACTACATGGGAACTCATTTAATATTTAGAAACGCAGCCAAGCTTGTGTTAACATGAGAGGGAGACAAAAGAGGCCAGCACACTAAATATGTAACTGCTGCATGATGTCATCCTGTCACGAAACCACATTTTCAACCGTGATCTAATCAAAGGTGTGAGACTATGGTTTACCATCTCCCTACCAAATATCTTCCTTGGCCAACAGAACAGAGGAAGAATCAACAAGGGATATCCCGGTGGAACCATTATCCAGACGGCAGTGTCAGTGGTTCGTTATGGTCCATGCATGTGACAAGATTGGATTCAAGTCTAAATAAGAATGCTTTTGAAAAATACCTTAAGAAAGAATCTTGTGTTTTTCCGTTGCAGGAAAGCGTTGCTCTTCAACACAGTATATGTCCATTGATGCACGCAAGGTTGGATATATTATAAAAATGCTCAAGAACTTTCTTTTATTGTGTTTTGTTTTATACTTTTAGTTAGACTCTACAGTGCAGCACAGACACCACTGGGGAAATTAGATATATTGAGCAGACCCTCCAAACAAAACAACAAATTATGTGACCAAAATAAAAAATACCTGCTTTACATAAGTCAATAACAGTTATGTGTGAGTGTGTGTGTGTTTGTTTCTGAGAGAGAAAGAGAGAGTGAGAGAGAGAGAGAGAGAGAGAGAGAGAGAGA
>BJFM01000841.1:155264-165824 GCA_016586285.1 Arothron firmamentum
AGAGAGAGAGAGAGAGAGAGAGAGTTGGAGTACCTTGACCCTGCTGACAGCCTCCTGAGCCTGCATCATTCGTATGTTCTTGGAAGGGTTCCTTTCAGACAGCAGCTGAGTGGAGCCCAGGTAGTTAGCAGCAAAGATAATTCCATCAATCAGGTCTTCTGGTTCGCAGGGTCCTGGGACTGAGCCAGAGGAAGCAACAGGAAACTGTGATTAATGGCAGACACACAGTGAAGGACTGAGTCAGACGTGCAGCAGAGCCAACACACTGTGCGGAGAAATAGAGCCAAAAGTGTTGGTCAGGAGAAGACAATGATGATAGCGGTGGGCTGAGTGGGACCGAGCGGCGACGAGGCCACTGCTGATGAGCAGAAAGAGGCTCAGAAATGCTGGGAGGTTTGACTGAGATTAATCTGCATCTGTGATATGCAGATATGGACTCTCAGTCGCCCGCTTCAGGACACAGCGTGCTGCCATGACAGCAGACTAGCCAGAAGAAGGTAAAGGCCAAAAAAAAAGGCTTTAGCTGAGCCTGTGATGTGACATACTGAGGATCAAAAATAACACAGACTGATGCCATATAATTGTGAAAAAGAACTCACCGTCAACGAAGCTGGGGAATGACGCAACCTTCTTTGATGGCTAAAAAAAAGATAAAAAGGTTGATGGTGAATATTTGGTGGTTCTTGCGTGAGAAATAACGGGTCGAGATTTGAGTCCCATTTTGATTTTTTTCAACATTTAAATGATACTCTAACAGCATCCGCACTCTTACTAGTGTGTGTGTATGCGTGTGTGTGTGTGTGTGTGTGTGTGTGTGTGTGTGTGTTTTACCTAATGCTAAGGCCATTTTATTCTGTTTACAGAAGAGCAGTGTAAAACCAAAATAATCTCTTGATGACATTCATGTTGCATGTTCTCTACACGCACATACACACACGCACCAAAGCAGAGAGTTGTTGACAGCAACAGAGCAATTCGCATCTTACCTCTGGCACATTATTGTTCTCCAGAGGAACGTTGAGGTCGGAGCGCTGCTGCTTCCTGGGCTGCTCGGCACCATTGCTCACCTGGCGGGTTGACACGGAAGAACAGGTAAAAGGGGAAACCATTTAGACTGCCATAAATTTAAACAGTGAGAGCCTCTGTAAGCTGTCACAGGCGGCTTCCCTTCTGAGAGGCGAAGGTTTGAGTGGGAGTTAATGATATGCGTCTCACACGTGGGAGGTGAGTGTGTGGGCTGCCATTTACAAGAGTCCTGCTCTCTTGGGTTTGCCGCAATGTTAACAAAGATAAAGAGTTATTCTGCAGATACATTTAAAAACAAACACTCTAGGTTTAAACTGCTGTGTTTTTCTTTCATTTGCCCTCAGGTTCATACTTTCATCTCAAATGTATTGCATATGGATGAAAACAATGAAAATAATCACAGAGGGACGATGATATTCGCTCCCCATAGATAACCGTGTTATACTCCACAGCCCCCACTCCTACCCACAGACCTAAAATTATCCAGGCCGATCAGCACCTTGTCATAAATGAAATTGTGACATGAGCAGCCCTCTTTGCATGCTGCTCATCTCACTTGTGCAAACAACCGTTTAATTAATGGGATTTGTAAAGTCGGGGGACGGCACGCTAAACCGTTACGATTGACAGAATTACACTGTGTACAGAATCTGGAGTAAATCAAGACAAACACCTAGATGCATTTATCTGACATGAAAATTATTATCAACACTGGTTTGATTTGTGAGTATGTTTTTTGGAATTGGGATTCTTTTATGTGTTACTAGCCTCATAAATTTTACTACTAGTAATGAACATCTTCAGCTCCACCTCCATCAACCCTGTCAGTCAGATAGCTGCCGCAATATGGAGGGTAGTAAAGGATTTATGCAATGATGTGGCGATCCTTTGTTTTCAGGTAAAATGCATAAAAACAAGTCAACAATCATTTAAACAGCTGATGAATTTATGGCGATCTTTCACCAAAAGGAAAGCAGACCCTGCAACAAAGCTTCCTTTCTGCTTTATTCATGCTAGCTTTGATGACAGAGGATCACCGGTGTGATCCAGGAAGCCATCAGAACGGCAGCGTGCTGTAAAGTCTTTGAACTGAATCCAGTTAAATTGCGTCTGCCCCACTTTTGTGCTACAGATGAGCTACAGGGTAGTAATGCTCAGGCACATGTGTATGCTGTGGAGCAGGTGTGTATCAGCAAGATGCCCAGGGGAGAATATCACTATTCTGCTTTTACCATCTGACCATTACGTGATGGGAGCATTGCTGGAACACCGATGTTGTCCCTGATTTACACAGGATGTGTAGGATTCGGAAGGGAAAAGCCTGGAGATTGTATTAAATGGTGTTGAATAACAGGTCACCTTTTAACTGTGTTTTGAGGAAAATGTGTGCTTGTCCCACTTTTGCTTTAAACAGAGAAAATGCCATCATGCAAATGCAATGTAAAACCAGAAAATTAAATTCAAAATGTCTGACAGAAGTCTAGTATTTTTTGTTCTGTAATCCTTTTTTCAATGGATTAAACGGACCAATTGAGCAATTGTAGATATTTTCTAAAGCAACTCACCGCCTCTTCTGTCCATCTCTGTCTGTCCTCTGGGGAACCTGGCTGTGCTTTGAGGTCCCGCTGGAGGTCAGGATTTGTTTGGTGCATGGAGGGCAGGTTCAAAGACTTGGGCCTGCTGTCATGGCGATGGTGAGCTGGGGGATAGGGAGCTGTGCCTGGCTTAGAGTGAGAGTAGTCACTTAACGTGGGCTCTTGCACCATCTCCTCTGGACTTTGGTCAGTGCCACTGCTCAGACTGCCCATGCTCATGCTCATCTTGATCTCCGCAACTATTTGATCAATGTCCTCCTCTGCCTCCTCCCCTGTTTCTCCCTCGACCACCACCACCTTACGTCCACGGTATGGAGAAACCCGCACTGAGTTCCCATTGTCCTCTGGTGCATAGTAGTCTCCTGTGTAGGCCCTGCCATGTCTTTCCTCTCCATCTGCCTCCTCATCCTCTTCCTCATTGGGGCAGTACTCCTCACTTTCGGCCTCATCCTCTTCCTCTCTTGTGTGCCGGGCCTCTTGCAAACAGTGCTGGTGGTGGAGATGATGATGATGATGATGATCCAGGATGGGTTCTGGTCTTCCATTATATATCTGTTCGTCTGGATCTTGTTCCACTACCTCGCAGCGAACTTCCCCATCTCCTTCTCCCCACTCTTCCATCCTATGTCTCTCTCGACCCACCCACTGGTCCTGTCTCAGCTGGACCTCCTCCCTCCACTCCTGTCTCGCTTCCTCATCCCCCTCTCTCCACTCTTCCCTCACTTCTTCTTCCTCCTGATCTTTCCACTCTTCCCTTACTGCACCCTCTCCCTCTCCCTCCTCGTCCTCGATCCATTCTTCCTCCCTCCCCTCTCCTTCTACTTCTCCCTCCTGGACCCAACCCTCCACCTCCTCCTGGCTCTCCTCAGGGTGCGCTCCACCTTGCTGGATGGCGTCAGGGCATTCCCCTTGGCTGTGGTTGCAGTCTCCCTGACTGTTACAGTCCATACCCTCCAGATAGCTGTCATCCTCTGGGCAGTAGCGGATGTAGTATGTCACGCCTTCATCTTCCTCTGCCAACCCTACAGTGATCACAATGAAACATTTTATCCAAGTTTGGTTAAAAAGTAAAAGAATCAAGAATCCTAATCTATCATACACACTGCATTCACCATCATCATAGTCTTCCTCATCGTCTGAGGTGTTGTTAATGTAGTCAGAGCTGGAGTCGTCATCTAAGCTGTCCGCTCCACCATGGAATTCGGGCCCTTTGTGGTCATCTTGGCGTTGTTCATGTTCTGGGGTGGAGGGTGTTACTGGCCGTTGATGCTCCAGTTCTGTTTGCGCTTGGCTTCTGTGGTGTTTCACTTCAGCCTCTGCGTCCACGTCCGCGTCCACATCTGGAGGGTCCAGACTTACTTTTTGACTTTTGGGAGAGGGGTACTGCGCTTTGCAGGTGTGGGGGAGGGCTTTTGGGTCATGTGTCTCTTTAGGGTAGCGGATTGGGCGCTGCCGAGGGGGGAGTGCTTTCCGCTCAAATGACTCTGTAGGATGAGGGGTGGGAACGGAGACAAGGCCTTGAGCAGCCATGCTGTGTCCTCCACTGCTTCCTGGCCTCTTCCTATGAGCCATGACTGGTGGCTTACAGGCCATACATTTTTAGTGTTTTGATCCTATTGGACACATAAAAAAGACACAGAGACATTGATTAAGACTAACGACAGACGAGTCGAGAATCTCAGTGACTCTTTTCTGCATGTACAACTGTAGCATGATTTCAATGTCTGACAATGCTGTTACAGCTGACCCCCAAATACCTCTGTGGGCAACTATAAACTGTGTTAAATGCAGCAGATGTTGAAATTATATCAGCCAGGTTCTGTTTAACAATAACACACAAATATATAAATTTGTCTTAAAATACCTCATGGGATATCGCTGACAAAGAAAAAGTCTATAGTCACATCAAGGTCAGCTCGAACGAGTGTTGCATTTCGGCCCTGACATGAGCAGATTTGCAGATACGAATGAGGGCTTGTATTGATCCTTCAGTCGCTCTTTGGGGAGAAACGGTCACCGCGAGAGACAAAAAAAAGGCTCTCTCATTGAATAGAGCAGGTGCAATGACAAATCTAATTGTTTTCTGTAGGCTGACAAATAAAATGTTTGAGCTGGTTAGAACCTTAACATGAACAGGATGGCTGCACAACATCACCACAAAGCCATATCTTTTATCCTTATAAGTAGTTAGATTATAAAAGAAATCCTCATAATTAAACATTCAGAACAATCAATGACACATGCAGATGTCTGTAAAGAATCTTGTAAACAATGAGCAAATCTTAATAATAGAAGAATTTGAGCTTCCTTTTAATTTTAGTCTTACAGTATGGTTGGATGGAACTCAAAACTAGTCCATAGTGAGTAATTGGGGCCTCTAATGCCTTTGTGTTGTATTGCGTGCACCTGACATCTCCTTCATCATCATTGTGGCATCCAGTTGCCATGAACGACTGCTCTCAGAGGAACGCTGTTTCTTTTCTTCCCTCACCATAATTAAGTTTTCCATTGCCAGCCATTACAGTGGTTGATGAGTTCTGAATAACATGGTATAAACACACCCGTTCAAAGCATCAAACACAAAAATGGAGAAAGGAAGGCCCACACGCTCTAATCAGTTGATCTACAGGTCCTTGAGCCATCAGTTCCTTTCCACATCTCATTTGAGAATCCTACATTTACATCTGATAAAGAAAATCTTTATAGACGCTTTTCTAAATGCAAGAAAAATCCATGAGCTCAGACTAAGATTCTCAAAAATAAAGTGCATAAATACATGCTTTTACCTGAGGTCCTGAGCTGGGATGTGTTGCACAAAAGCACTTGGATTCCCTTTAACAACAGCCCCATCCTTCCTCTCTTTGCTCCTCCCTTCCCCCCACCAGCTGCTTCACACTGTGCATGGCCCTCACTGGCTCCACCCATCTTTTTCATCCACATTGTATCCCAGCATCCTTCTCCTCTGCCTTGCCCAAATCCCTGGGTGGGGGCAAGGAATGGTAACCACGGGTAACCGCATCCCCCGGGACAGGTACCCTTTGACCTCCTCTTTACTGGTGTCCAATATTCACGAACCCTGACTGTTTTTACAATATTTCTTAGCCTTTTGGTGTGTGACAATCCTGGGCAGGTCCCTTTCCCAAACCTTTTTCCTTTTCTTCTGTCCAACAAACATTAAAACTGCACCAATGAATTTCTAGATCACATAAATTTTGTTCAAATATTTAAAACATGAATGATTTGAACTGTGGCTTACAAAGCTCACATAAAACATGTTTGTATATTTACACACACAGCTACTCCTGTACAGGTCAGGCTGTAGCTGTAGTTTACAGCCAGTAAAAGGAATTTTGGCAAACAAACACACCTGATCCCACTGTCAAAATTAATGCTTCACCTTTCTGTGTGAACTACAGCACAATCTGAATTACATTAAAGTTGATATATTCAAATGAGAGGCCTCTCGCTGCGCCCTCATTTATGCAGCAGGACATTTAATCAATGTGGTGTACGAAAGGTGGAAGAGTGACCCGATGCAACTATCAGTGGGACTGGGGAGCAAAGGCAGATCAAATATTTATGGGAGAAATAATTCCTTCTAAGATGCAAAAAACACTTATATTTTCTAAAAAAAAACCCTGCAGTCTATCACATTGAAAATCTCATGGTGAAAGAAATCAACAATAGAAACCTGGAAGAAGAATAAAAATGTTTTGCAAGTGTCACATATGCCAGTAATGTTTCAGGTTAGAAAAAAATATTGACCTTGTCACATCAAAACTGAAATTAACAGTCAGCATCTGTATATTTTAAAACATTTTAAGAAGTGTTTTTGGAGCTGATCAGTAATATTGCAAGATTCTGAGACATAAAATCACAAATCCTGCAGTGTGAAGCGCAAAGAAATGACTGTGAGAGCCATCTAGTTTGCCTGACACACATACACACCCTGTACTTCTATCTTTATGAAGACTTTCATAAACATTCAGCATTTCTCAGCTCCTTACCCCTAACCAATCATCCAAACTAAGCCCCTGACCCTAACCCTTCCCTGAACCCTAACCTGATCCCGATTCTAACCCCAACCTTAAAACCAAGTCTCAAACCTCAAACAGGCCTGTGAAATTGCCAGGATCAGGAAAAATGTCCTTACTTTAATAGCAGAATGAGTATTTTTCTTACTCAGTATGTGGCAAATACGAGAACACACACACACACACACACACACACACACACACACACACACACACACACACACACACACACACACACACACACACACACACACACACACACACACACACAGGCATCAAAACAGCTCTGACTGCCTCAGTCTTGTCTGCTCTGAGCTGCAGACAGGACCACTTGCGCAGCGCTTTCTTCCCAGTAAGACTGATTCATCGCCTCTCACACAAAAGGCTTCATCTACAGTATGATAAAGCTTTAAATTACTACCACACTCTGCTATTCTTTTGCAGACACATGTATCACAGTCCATGCATGCGTGTGCGCATGCGTGTGAAATGAGGATAAAAGGACAGAGAAGTAGTCTGAAAGAAGCAGATGGCTGGGTTAAAGTGAAGGCCTCAGGAATACTAATGTCCCTCCGCTTTAAATTCAAAGTTATGATCTTCTCTCACCAGTCACGCACACTGCCTGGCTTCAAATTAAAAAATCTATTATTGATCCCATAAGCAAAAAGTGATTTCTGTGCCATAGGCTTAGAGATCTGGGATATTGAAAAGATAGATGATGCGTATTACAGGAAATAATACAATTACTGAGGTATTTAACTTTAAATGTCAGGCACACAGACAGAAATCACCACACAGCAAAAACAAAAAAGCAGAAAAAAACACATTTTTTATTTTAGGGAACTATTCAATGCACAAGTTTAGCAGGGTTTTGAAAAGGCAAAACTATGCAAAGAATTTGATTGACAAGAGCCACATAAATCACCAGCATTGTCCTTCTCATTAGGCATTTCTCCAGAAAGGCCCGTTTCAACCATTTCCATTAGGTGTCCATAAGTAGCTCATCTGCCAATCTTTATTCTCTCATTTCTCTAATGTTCCTACTTGAAACACCATCTGGATGCTCTCCTTTCTCCCAAATCCCCCCCGACTGCTCTGCAACATTCGGCAATATTACAATTTTAAGCTAGAAATAATCTCCGCTGCCCTTTGCAAAGCTGCTGTCAGCTCTGTCCACATGATCTTGTTAACATTTAACTGTGTGGCATTTAATGACTTTACAACACTTATGCATCATTAAACACAAGCAAAAAAATTATGTAATAACCTGCTGAGTTTTGCCGCCTGTAAACAAAGACGGGGCTACCGGAGAGTGACAGAAGGAGAAAATGAGTTTCCTCTCAGCTGTCTCATTTATATTCAGTGTTTGTTCTCCTCGCAGCCTTTCATTCACAGGACAGCGACAAAAGAGCCATGCGGGAGACGGGAAGGGATGGAAAGCAGAGACTGGGTGAGCAGAGCCAATGGCACAGAACCTCAGAACGGATCGCGGGCTCTCTCGCCATTCCGCCTGCCAATGTCCACCTCGCCGCCAGAACGCCTGAGACACACCCTTCTCCTTCACCCTTGACTGTTACCATGGTGATGCTTTGTTTGCCAGCACCGTTTCTCAGAAGGGCTGTGTACACCGATCATGAAATAACCTCTTTTCCAGGACAAACAGGCACACACACACAATATTTACAGACTTTTTGGTATTCTTGAGTAGTTTTTGTACATACAAACACTTCACTGTGTTAACTAAATATGCTCACTGGATAAAATGGAAGAATGAACACCCGATGGAAGCTTTACTTTGTGGTTGACCCGGCATCACGGGGCTACATTAATTCACTTTATAAACCCGAGCTAAAAGCCTCCACACAGACTCCCGCAAGGATAAAAGCTAATGAAAGACCTGACTAAAAAAGGAGGCCCTTATTTTAGAGAGCGCACCCAGAGGAAGTTATCTAGTCTGAATATACTGTAGATAAACAATGATAAGGGCATAAAAATTATTTTATTAAAAAAAAATATATAATTAGCTTTGTTTACATACAGTCTTCATTAGCAGCGAGGAACTGCATAATCAATTGGATCAACTGGTTCCAGCTTCTCTAACCTGCTGAAGCTAGTAAAACTAAACAGCATTAAGGGGATTCAACCTCATGACTTTTGTGATGCACCAACACGTTCATGCACTACAGCTGACCTGGGTGGTCTAAAATGAACGGCAGTGTCTGCAATCATGCTGTGCAACGCAGTGTGCGCTGGTTCCTTCTGCTAATCTTCAGCAGCTAATGGATGCCTTCCCCTGGCACTGGTGATGGTCTTCACAGCCATCTGAAGACAGTCTGCATTCTCTCTGTCTGAAAGGGCTGCTGTTTGCATACTGTGCAGGCACTGACCATTTGATTACATTTTCTGCAACACGAAGTGCTGAAAGCCAAAGTAATTTTAAAAACGTGTCATTTTTACACAGATTAAACTGACCTAAAGCAGCAGTATCAGGCTCAGTTGTCTTTTTGTGTCAAGGAAATAAAATAGACTTGAGACCTTTTAGGATTGACCAGTGAGATTTTCAAAGATTGATGTCTTAAAATGTTACTATATTATACAAAGTTCTCTTTCACTTATTAGATGACAACAAACACATTCTGTATCAGTAATGTTCAAGCAATTCGGGAACAAATCTCTAATCAATAATCTAAATTAATTTTCATGCGGTATCGCTTGCCGGGACCAAAAAGAATGAAAGCATGAAGGAGATTGGCCAGGACCGGAAAGTGAAATTCATCAACCATCTTGTTCACCAAATACAAAAATGGAGGGCCACGTCTGTTCAGTGGACCAGAGGATTAAGACATCCAGCAAACAGGTTTGTAATAAACAATGAGAAATGGGAAATCCTTCTGTCGCAGCGTCTCCTGACCAGTGATGAGAAATCTGACAAAATAAGGAGAAAATAATCCAGCCGCCAAAAAGCAAAAAAAAAAAAAAAAGATTATCAAGCTCTTGATTAAAAACAATCTCTGCTGATGAAATGAGGACAGACAGAAAATGAAAAAAGTTCCAATAAAACAAGAGCAACACCGGTTTTACGATGAGAAAATATTACAGGTTTGGCTTTAGGATGAAACACCAGAGGATTTTTAAATTTTAACCGATTTTAGAAATGGAGACATCAGAGCTGATAATCATTCATTCATTATTTTTCTTTTTGAGCTTGATGCACAACGTATTGCTCTGCTTGCTCTTGTTGGGGGTATCCCTTGGAGGCAGGCAGATGAAAAATGTGAATCATAAACATATATATATACTGTACATTAACATACATAAACATATATCTATATACATATAAATCGTACTTGATATTTATGATACAATTTCCCTTCACTTTGACTCCCTCTGGAGCAGTAGCATAATTGTACTGACACCCCATACTTGAGGATCAGGGTTGGACAAATAAGCACCCAACAAGCCTGAATTGGACCACACCCCCTGACAGTCTGGGATCCACACTGGGCCAAAACAGCAAATACCAGCACAAATGTGGAGCACACAACAAAAAGCCTGAAGTACGACTGAAATGCAGCAAAACAACCCATCATAGCATGACAGAAATCATCTGAGCGAATCAAAAACGAAGCATGCTCATCGGTGTTTGCTCTGAAAAAAGCAGCAATACTGAAAGCTTTTGTTTTTCTTTGCTTTGCGCTGATGTTATTTGCGAGTCTGAGGCCACATGCATCTGCACATCCTTACACAGATTCCAGGCCCGTGCGTGCTGCAGAGCGTTGACTTTGATTTTGTTTGGTTTTGGTATCACTGGCAGCCAGCTGACGGGTGGAGGATTAATCACGCGGACACTCTCACACACGCACACACACACACACACACACACACACACACACACACACACACAC
>BJFM01000844.1:3419-28404 GCA_016586285.1 Arothron firmamentum
TTTTATGTTTAAAATACTGCCAATATATCAAAATAACAAATAAAGATAAATACAGCTGCAAGATGTTTTCAGGTGTTTTAAATTCCTGTCACAGGCGTGGCTGGCTGACTCTACTAGTTTCATCAAGACTGTCTTGTTTCTGGTGACTCATATTTGTCAAAGTCTGCCAAACCAAATGCAAAACAGATGTAAAACCAACAATTAAATAAGCCGATTAGACAGAAACTTCAGTCGTCAGTGCCTCCAGTGGAAAACAACAGGTGTCCAGTGTGGTATTAGCAGCTCTTAGCAGATGACAGAGGCCAAAAGGTCAGGGCGGGGGCCGCAGTCATGTGACCGCCATCTAAGACTGTGTCCAATAAAGCCAGTCTCCCTAAACACGATGAACATGAATCAAAATATGGATAAAATAACTTGTGAATAATGAAAAATATGATGAATATTAACAGTAAATAAAAAACTGGTGGAAAGAAGAATAAGCACTAGTTAGAATAAATGTGCAAATAACATGTTCTATACACATTTTATACATTAAAAAAATCCTCTAAAAATGTTCTGCTCTTAAATGATTTCAGAAAGAACAGCTTTGTTTCTTCTGCTGTTTCACTTGGATAGGGTGTCTATGGTTGATTTTCATGTATGCAGTCTAATTTGTTTTATGCGTTAGACCTTTAATCTGGGCTAAAAGAGGGAAAGCAACATAAATACAAAAGCCCTGATTCAAATCTTCAGAGGAAAAGTCAATCAATACCTACATACAGTAAGTAATGGAGCTGCCTCAGTATGTTTGTATTTTAGATTTCATTCAGACATCTTAGAAGCAGCATAAACTGATAAAATTAGTTGTTTGCTCAATGGTGAATATTGCAATATTTAGTGTGGAAATGGATGTCCTTCCTCACAAAGCAAATCCATGTCAGACACAAACACAGAGAAGTTTGAATACAGTGAAAATGTGCAGCACCAAATACAATTTACTCTGGCAAGGACATCTATTTTCATATGGGACCTTCAGCTGATGCAAGCAGATGCAACGGTTTTCCATCAAACTGTGCACAGGCAAACCTGAGGTGCAGCTGCATGCGCCTGGACTCAAGGTCAACGTGATGAAGCAGATTTAGTCCCTGTAGTGTTCCATAGTTGCTGTCCATCAAGAGCATCATAATTAACATTGTGACACCTAAACAAATGGCAGGTCGTCGCTAAAGCATCATTTAGTCAGAACACCATCAACTACTTTGACTTTTACAAATATCTGGTTTTGGAGAACATGAGCATATATAATCTCTGAAGCAAACAACCACCAGGAGGATTGTTAGTCTAAACTATTAACATAAACTGAACTCTCTAATATGAGAAATTCGCTTTTACTGTGGGGAAATGACATGTGGACCAGGATTATATGAGATTTAGTGACATCTAGTGGATCGATTACGGTTTGCAAGAATTAAATTCCTTCTATCTTCAACTCCTTCACTTTTCAGTAACATTAGAATTAATTCCAGTCCGTATTTGATTTATTTGGAATGGAGCACTACATCTTTAGATTTCAAATATGAATCATTACAGCTGTCTAAACTATCAATTTGTCCATTCTACGTTACCATAGAAACAAGGAAAAACAAGATGCTAGCACTTATGGAAGGAGACCCACAACAATATCTTCAACTCTCTTACCCCTCTGTAAACAAAATAAATCTGGAAATATAAATTTTGTTTTTGAGATTTGAGTTTTAATATTTATACTTGGGATATATTTAAATCTCAGCAACATTGTTAAATTCATTGTTTCATTCTATAAAGCAATTTGAGGTGCAGAGCATTTGATAGGGATTTAATCAGGTATTTCGAGCACATTGATTAAACGTGACATTTAACACTTGTGTCATTAATTTCTCATGATATCATTTTAAATGCCTCAGTTCTGGCTGTAATCAAAATAACATGATTACAAAAACAGAAGCTGTGGGACCCAGCATTAAACCAGGTCAACACAAATTATTCATCGTGACCTTCAATACATTGGTATTAGATTTAAAAGGCCTTAAAGCTGAGCTGCACACAATGAGCATTCCGGTCTTGCAAATGTAGCTGCATCTATAGTCCAGCGATAAACAAGATTAGAGTAGGCTTCAGTGTGCTGGACTACGCCGAGTTAGTACTGTTTTCCATACTGCAGAAGGAGGGGCTTCTTCTCCCCCTTCTCTGTGTTTGAGAAGTTCAGACGAATCACGCTTTGGTCCTCACTTTCCTTGGTCTTCAGGTAAAGAGCATTACCAGTAGCAGCAATCTGCAAACACATTGCTAGATGAATGTTGGCGGGTATCAGGTTCACTCAGAGTGACTTTTACCTGCACAAACTATGACATTCAGGCAAATGTCAGTTACGCTGATGTAATTTCTTAGCTCAGACAGCCTCCTGGTGGTCATATTTGTGCTTTCAATCATTAATACATCATTGGAAGATTCATTCCATTTAAAATCTTCTGATAAAAAAATGAAAAGCTCTTCGCAGCTGTTTGAAATGGTGAAACACATTACCAGTGGTTTCTGCAGATGACGAGGGCGGCAAGCAATAACTGCGATGAAGGAGAACGTGGCCACAAGAATGGCAGCACATGACAGGATGAAGATGATGTGGTTGTCTGCAGTTAAAACAGTGGAGGAAAACCAAATTAATTATTGTTTTAGAATGGAGAAAGGAAAGAAATGCAACCTTTATTTTCATGATTTGACTTATTTTCATTTAAAATATGACAGAAACCCTCATGTTATGGAGACCAGTCAGGGCATAAAAGAATGCCTCTTCATGCTCACTTCTGTTGCCAGGTGTGAAATTACCACTTGTGTGTGCAAAAATTTGAAAATAATTGGAAAGGGGAACGGAAAGGGGAAGGAAAGGGGGGCTAACAACAATGGTCAGTGTCTCAGAATTTATATGACCTCCTCAGAGAAGCCTGGGGGGGGGGAAAGCGGTTGTTAGAGTCTTCACTTCGGACCAGAGAGGCAAATCATTTGAACACAGTCATGTGCTGAACACACACATTATGTTTGGATTCTTCCATTTTCACTCTTCCCTCTTGGTGTCTGGAACTAACTGTGCGTGAAAGGTCATGTTACTGACAGAAGCTCCTCTATCCTCTGACCTTTTTCCTGTACTAAATTTGTCTTAATGTTTGGGAAATACAAAGACTCAAAAAAACACAAAACAGACTTCTGCGTTATGTCTCTCAGCAAACTCAAAACTTTCTAAGATATGAAACTCTACTTATCGGCCTAACCTGGACATCAAGAAAGTCATCAGAAAATTAACAAATGAATCAATGCATTTTGTTAAGTTTGGATGGAATTGATAGTGTGACCTGAGATTTTTAATGCTAACTTCTAATTGCTTTTATTTGTTAGACTGTGTTTAGGAATATATAACTTATTATTTAAGAGTCTGCCATAAATATGAAGTATTTAACAAAATTAACAAAAAACAATAACTCTAACCCTAACTGAAAGCTAAAAATGCTCTATAGCCTTAAGGCACTTCACAATATATAAAAAATAAAAAGATCCACATGTATAGTTAGATAGTCCAGTGTTATTTCACCATGACGACTTCCGATACTTGATAGGTTTTGAAAGGTTTTATAATGGTTTTAATCATGAAACAAAGTAGTAAACCTTCACTGACACCTTTCCCCCTATGGGCAACCCAAACCCCTGCATCTACTTACTGTTTCGTTTGACACTGAGGCTGAAGGACGTCTGCAGTTTGCTGATGTCATTCTGGACGATGAGGTCCAAGCAGTGGACCCCGGCAGAGGTGAAGGTGTGGTTCAGCCGCAGGGTGTTCTCATACAGCATGGTTAGCGTGCAGCCCCCTTTGGGGTCAGGCACACACTTGTGCAGAAAACGCCAGCATACCCACATGGGAGGACTGGAATCAGGAGCACATGTTACCTGCTCTCATCAGTTAAGCTTCATTTTGAGAAGATGTTGCATCTACCGTAACTCACCTGCCATCCACGTGAAAAGCCAGGATGGAATCCTGCGACATCTCATAATGGGATGGACCCTTCAGCTCAATGTTTTTAATGGCATCTAAAAATGTGTTTTTAGAAGTATTGAATTTTCTGATTCGGCACAACTGCACTAAGCTACAAATACTGAAACATTCTGATTAGAAATTGGATCTAATGACAAACCCAGCACTTTGATATCCCTGGAGTAGACGTCATTGAGTAAAGGTGCAGATTCAGTCAGGTTGACCCCAACTTTCAGCCTCAGGGTGTAGTTCCCTGATACAGAGTAATGGTAGCGGACAACCGGCTCTGTCCCCCGTATCACTTCTCTGCATCAGAAATCACATCATGCATGCATGCATGAGTCTTTGTTCAGTTAATACTCAATATATGAGCAGTTTTACCAACCCATTTCCTAGATCCCACGTGTAGGTGAACTTGGTGTTGATGAAATTCTTTTGCGGGTCATAAAGTTCGAATGTGGTCTCAGTGAGGACATCTGAAGCCAGTTCTCCCGTGTCCCTCACATACGTGGCATTCCCCTCCATCTGATAGAAAACCAGTTTTCCAGCAATGTTTTCTATTTGGAATGACAAATAGATTGATTGATTGATAGAAATGCTTTAAAACAGAATTTAAAAATATATTTTTTAAAAAAGCTGGCCAACCTACCCAAATCAGTCAAAGAGTCAGTGGTCGCAGCCCCACCCAGACAGACCTGAAGCAGGAGCATCAAAATCCAAAGAAATTTTTCTCTGCAAGTAAAAAAATGGCTTAGTTTGAAAGTTCAATAAAGAACAAATGGAATGAACATTTAATATTTTAAATGTTTGGCGTACCTGTCCATATCTGCCAGTACTCTCACAGGAGCTCGTGAGAGGACTTCGTTTAGAAGTTCGTCGAGAGTGGAATAAAAGTTCCCACAGGCTTCACGAATCGGAGCATGACATCTGAAATTGCCACCATGCGTTTCAGATACATGCCTCAGGGAACAACTATCAGCTTTAGAGATGAATTTCACGCCTCATAGACTGATTTGACATTAGAATTCAGTGTATTTCTCTTCAAAAATAACATAATATTTATAGTTATAATAGCAATGAAATAAGTTTAAACTATCTGCTGCAATTGAGTACAAGCATAGAAATGCGATTGTTATAGCATATATCCACAAGGGGGCGCAAACCATTAAGAAATACTCAAAAACGATTCTTGAATGCTGGGATATAATTGTCAACACATGAATAACAAGAATAACACGCCAAACTGGAATATTCCAATCAATGGCAATGTCGTCTGATTTAACAAAGACGCTTATCCTCTTTTTTAAATTGTTATCCAAGAGGTTAGACTGATTTCTTGGCCATGAAATGTCATTGGTCGACACAGTTGGATTTTTTATGATTTAAAATCATCACGAATTATGCAATACTGTGTGCAAGTCACTATGTGGCCATCAATTGATAGAACTCTATACAGATTTCTCTGTGTTAGTGTCAAATTCGCGTTCCCCAGCGTTGAAATGTTTTAATTGTGATAATCCTAAATTATGATATGTCGCTGTATATTGATTGAAATATTTTACAAGAAGTGATACAGCAGGTTGAAGTTAGTACCTAAATCGGTTTTAGCAGGATTTAAAAGGCGATTAAAATATGAAATCCGTCGTAATGACTTAGATTTTTATTGCGCCCTCTATGGGGTAAACATAAACCTATGTTCATGCAAATCGCCAAGAATGTGCCGCATTCTTCTGACTTGGGCAGAATGGTTTGAAGCGCGCTGTCAAAGTTCGCTGAATCCTCGGGGTACGCAGCGATGCGCTACAGCGCTCCCTTTGCCCTCACGTGTGCGGTGACGTCATGCCCCCGCCCTCCTCACCGGTGGGACCGCACGGAGAAGACTCGGCTCTCCAGTCCGTCAGTCAGTCAGTCCGCACGACCGACGGCCGCCGTGTGTCTTCCTCCACGTCGGGAGCAAGATCGCCTGGGATTTATTGCTGAGAAGTCACCAGCACTTAAAATAACAGAAAAATTTGATTTGCTTTTCCCGACTTTTTTGTTTTGTTTTTTTTTTTGTTATTTGTTTTTTCCTGTCTGACTTCTGGGTTTGAGAAATAAATCTGCCATCATGTCTCGGACTCCGGAGGATGTTAGCAAGCTGACAGAAAGTACATACAAGGTGAGAGAAATCCATGATTTTCTATCTAGTTATTAAAAAGCAATTTAGTTGTGAGAACAATCAACCAAGTTAGATGCACATTTTTCTTTCAATGCTGAAACAACAATCTACCTGCACTTTTGGATAACTGTCATTGCTTTTACCACATAATGGACCTGAAACAACAGAAATCAGTATTTACTGCTGTGTTCTAATTATGGTGGGATTCTTTCTGTATGAACACTAATAAGAAGAAATGGAATGTTTCTGCCATGAATCCCTCCATATGATTTCATCATTAGTCATCCCTGATCAAAAGATTGGCCATTTTTAGTCTGACTAGTTTAATCTAATCACTCTTCTTATTGCCTCTCAGGTGTGATAAATTGGTGAGAGGCGGAGGAGTTGCCACACGCTGTCAAAATCTAAAGATAAGATGGCAGATTGTAGCTTTGGATACTAAAATACTTATTCTACTAGCAAAGTGGGGACATTTTTGGGAAGTGAGGATAGTTTGACCTGATATTTTAAAGGCCTGTTCGAGGGTTAAGACTTTGTTTCAAATTTGGGTTCAGAATAGGGTTTAGGTTAGGGTCAGGTTCAGGGGCTTAGTTGGGATGATTAGGGTTAGGGTAAGGGGCTGGATAATACATTAGGCCTATGAAAGTCCTCACAAAGATAGAAGTGCAAGGGTGTGTGTGTGTGTGTGTGTGTGTGTGTGTGTGTGTGTGTGTGTGTGTGTGTGTGTGTGTGAGAGAGAGAGAGAGAGAGAGAGAGAGAGAGAGAGAGAGAGAGAGAGAGAGAACTAAAAAAGTGCTCCAGTGGCCACACTTTCAGCCAGAAAAGGCAAAGAAAAGAAAGAAGAGAACCTGTTTCCCCTTTCTGTCTCCTTCTTTACCTGCCCCTTCATTGTTTCACTGAGGGTGTGCCAGGGGAGCAGAGATGGGGAGTTGAACAGCACTCGATTGTGTAGCCATTCAGCAGGGCTGGGGGAGGCGGGAGGCAAAGCAATAGCTACAGATTTAGAATGTGACTTTGCCCTCATTTGAAGGAGCCATAAAGCTCACGTGAATGGTCAGGTTAAATATTGAAGGTTTTAGAAGGTTCACGTTGTCATTTATAGAGCCAAACCACAAACATGCACTTGTTTTCATGCATTTCCTTCTTCCTCCTGCTGCTGTAAATGGACTTCATCACTCTCAAGGATGTTTGTGAATAAAAGTCAGTGATGGTAAATGTGTGATCTCCACTTTATGTCCAGATTGTAGTGGATCAGCTCAACCCAGGCCTGAGGAACCTGGTCAATCTTGGGAAGAGCTACGAGAAAGCAGTCACAGGTACCGATTTCAAGCAAACCAAAGTGTGCTTTTCCACCAGTTTAGGCGTCGCCTTATGAAAGCATCAGACCAGTTTGACAGTAAACTGAGTGGAAATAAGGCTGAAGACAATATCTGCTGATTAATTTCTCCCCACTACACATTAATGCTTCTGGAATTTGCCTTTCCAACACAACACCAAATGGTCCAGCTTGTGCTCCTGAATGAGCGATTAACAGCATGTTTCTCGCCCTCCTGTGCAGCAATGACCCTCGCCGGAAAGGCCTATTTCGAGGCGGTGTCCAAACTCGGAGAGAATGCCGTCGTCTCACTGGTGTCCCAGGAGCTTGGTGAGTTTCATGCAGGTCCAGGTTCTATTGTCAGTGGCTGAAGGCTGCTCTCGCTTTCATTTAAATGTTAATGCAATGCTACAACATGGAGCTGGTTGGTTTGTGGGAGCTGAAACCTGGAGCTGTCCTTTTTATCTCCAAAAGTGACCAAATTCCTTAAACTAATTAATTTTTTTTTATTACAGTTCTTGCCAGAGACTTCCCCCCCCCCCAGTTAACATACAGTAAATTACCTGCATTATCATTAAAACACATTAAGGAAATATATATGTAATTAAGTTTCACAGAAACTAAGAAATGGTCTTTCTGCTTATGTTCCACTCCATCATGGTAGAACAGTTTGCTGCCATACATGCAAATCAAACATGTAATATCTGTAAACGATGGCCTGCATCTTTAAATACTCTATAAAGGAGCCGCTGTGGCACAATAACAGGAGATTTTTTTTATTGTTTTCTGATAATATTGTTATTCCATCAGTGCTGAATTCAAGGGGCCCAAATTTTGGGCCATTGTAAGTCTTTATCTTTAGGAGTAGGTAGATTGAGAGTTTGACTGACACTCCTTGAATAATATGAAGAACCACAGAAAAGCAGCATAGCAATGAGTCAGAGAACTGACATCCACAAACCAGTCTACCCTGCTAAATGACAACAAAACAGTCCAGACAGAGAAAACCATGCTTAGTCTGCTCTGCAGAGTGAGACTGGCGACACACTTCTGCCAGTTAGCCATGCCAGTGCCTCAACTCCCCCAAAAAAATAAAGGTGGAAAACTTCCAGCTTCAATAAACGGAGCTGCATTTTAAATTGTGGGTTGGTTTTTTTTTTCCCAATAAAAGATTTTTGAAAAGTCAGTTGTTAGAGAGACAGAATTCCGAGGCAAGGAAAAGAGCCACATTTGTGTGTCTGCCATTCCAGTTCAACCAAAATCAGCATCCACCTTGGCATATTTCATTAAAAGGCGCTTGACTAGTCTGGAGTAGATGGCCGTGAGACAGTGTGAAGTCTCTCACAGACTGCAGAGAGCAGAGCAGCAAACAGGCTGAACAAACAGACAGACAGCAGAGACTCTCTTCCCACCGGCCCCTCTTCCTCCATCTGCCTCACCAAAGCCGTCACCAGGCTTTACTGTCTGCTTGTAGAGGCCGAGCTCCAGCTGCACGGAAAGGTGGCAGCTTATTTCATAATTTCGGAGTGGGCACAAAGTAAATATGTGACATTAATATCAAACAATGATGGATGAGTCCAGCAGCTAGCGCAAGACTTCAGTGTTGCTTATTGATATTAGGTGATAAATGATTGTTCATGTAACTAAAACAACGTTATATATATTTTGATAGGCGCAGGTCCCCTGCTCCAGGGGACAGCATGTGCCTTTCAAATTAAATCATTCAGTGTATTTGTGGATTTAGCAGCTTCCTGTTCCTAAACATAAATGGACTCCCCAGGGAGTTGCCTTTCCACTGTAAAAAAGCAGGTACTGAGGGACCAAATGTCACAGAAGAATAGCATGATCTCCACCCCTTCCACCTTTTCTCAGGCTGTTTGTGAGACCTCGGTCAATATTGCTTTCTTGGAATATCAGATTATACACAGCATGACATTTCCCACCTCCGAAAGGACCAGAATTCAAAATACTGTAGATCGACTACTGATTGTTTCCTGCTGATAGCTTCTTTAACAGGGTCTGAATGAAAGAGAAGCTCTTTGTTGTGATGACAGGTTGATGTAATGCATCTTCATCCTAAAAAATAAGGCCATTTATGGTTCCAAAAAGTCAATAATTTTTTTTTTCCTTTTCCCTCTCCTGGTTATATTCTGATGGCTGATCATCTGTCCTGCTTTAGAAAAGTCCAGAATTACTTTAAAACTTCTAATGGTCTCTTCTGAGCACTTTAAATTAGTATCACTTTATTTTATTTTGTTTGTTTACTTTATTTAACGGAAAACTGCATCCTAGAATTCAAGTTAAGGTTCAGAACAATCTTCATGTCGAATTGCCCAATCACAAAAGCATTCCTGATGTATGATTTATCAGTTTCTCTGCACTGTGGAGATGAAGGAGATTGTCAGGAACACATTCGGCAACCAAGCAACTGACATTTGACCCCTGCATGAGATGCCTTAACTCTCCATAACTAAAGGGGGCGATCATTCAAATCCATCATTCATTAAAGGGAAACTAGAAATCCTACCCATAACCTTCGTTTAACATTTGTTTTAAAAAAAAACATTGGCTGCTTTAAGAGAAGGAAAGATGTTGTTTTCCAAGGCTTCTCCCATTGTTCAGTCGGACGAGGCGGCTCTGCCCAGTCACCTGGTACACCGTGGTATTTGATGTTATGAATCATGATTTATTGGTATTTGGTATTTGGAGTTTCTTTCTGTTGAACAGTGAGTAATAACTGATAAAAACAGGTTATTGTTTCATGATAGGAACACTGTCACAGTAATCGATCTGCAGCAGACACAATAAATGAGTAAATCACAAAACTAGCTCACTGCAATAGTGCAGTAAATTGGTGATCAAAGGTCACTGTGACATGCTTGATGCTATGTATTAGTTTAGACTGTGAGACACAATTTTTAATGAAGGAGGGGTCAGATTGATGAATATGAGTAAGAGGAAAAGGGAGTAACTGGTAGGCTTCCATTCAACAACTCAGGTTGGCCCTTATCAACCAGTGAACAGGTACTGGTTTTATGAGGCACTCCCAGCTCTCACCTGCTAAGAATGTCCAGGTTGTTGCTGTCGGCGGTCTTGTTGAATTGGTAGTGAGCACGGGTGTCACCAAGGAATGTTTCATTGTCATTAATTTATTTTCGCTTTGCACTGCGCCTTGCACAATATAAAAACATGATTTACTGACTGATGACAGACGAAGAGGCACGGTGGAATGTCATTTCTCCACTGCGATCGTTTATCGACCCAGACATTTGCAGAACTCCATGTGAGCATGGCATGGCCCGTTTGGCAATAAGATAGACTATCTCGGCGTGGAAAATCTTCAAACAAGAGTTACCTGCTGTCAACAGATAGGAGATAAGATAACATGCTGTGACGATGGTCTTCTTTTAGTTTAGCTCAGCTCAGAAATGGAGCTTTTATTTGTTTTCATTTCATTTTATTCACACATTAGCTAGAGAGGGTCCATCTTTCTTACATGCATGCATTCATCTTCTCCTGCTCGTCTCAACTGCAGTTCACCCTCCATGTGCCACATTCCACCTGTAATAACTCTTGGGGCAGTGACCCCCTCTCTGCAGACTTTCACACCTTGTTAACCCAAAGGTGAAGCATGCAGGTGTACAACAGCCCCTTTGAAATATCACATCAGCCCTTTCCACCCCCCCGCACCAAAGCCCAGCACGGGCTGTTGTTGGGGCTGTACAAACACATCCTGGGCCCAACGCCCCCTCCCTCGGAAGCACAAAGGCGGCATTTACCAGTACGTTCTGGTGACCTTCAGAGGGCAATGTTGTTGTAGGTGCATCACAGAAGTGCAGCTCTGTATCAGCAGCAGTGTTTGTTTGGAGCCAGGCAGCACGGTTCATCAGCTGATCCTCACGAGTAAACCCAGCACCTGCGCTTTCTCTGCTCTCACCTGAAGGTGTTGAAACTGTTCCGAGTGTTGGTTTTTTCTGCAGAGCGTTGCGATCACGTGACCAGAAATGATCCTGCACACTGTCCCACCAGGCGGCTGTGCCCTATAGTAAACCTTGAGCCTAGATTTCACCCCATTGTGACGGAGGTATAGCACTATAAACTGCTTAGCTACAATTGTCCACTTGTGTTTACAGTATTGGCACACTCCCATTGTGTGTTGCCATATGCAGCCATCTATGCTGGAGCTGTTTTTTCAATGGAGACTGTTCTCTATCAGACCGCACAATACCAGAACACTGCGTTGAGATTACTTATTGACAACTGTTTAAATACTGATAAGAGAAAAGTCATCTGTAAAATATGGCTTTTAAAGATGTAAACCTCGATAGAAATCTGGACACGTCCCTAAAATTTGCCTTGTTTTTGTTGTGAGTGGAACAGAGTCTGGACCCACAAGCAGAGGCACAAGTCCTGACAATTGCAGTAAAAGTCTTTATTGTCCAAAAATGAACAGGGAAACAAACTAAAGGCACTAGATCAACTAGGTTAAGCTAATTCAGAAAATGAACAAAAGCCACAAAGATCCACAGGGAGTAAAACCACAGGGATCACCAGAAAACACAATCAGGGGAACTCGCACGGAGACGCAGCAAAAACTGCTAGAAGCAAGTGTTCTGGCAATGGGAGGAACCTGGGCTTAAATGGGACAGTGATTACAGTGGGTTCAGGTGTGCACAATTAGTCCGAGACACAAGAAACAAAGGCAGCAGCAACACTGGAAAAAGACCCAAAAACACACAAAGTAAAAGCACCCGCCTGGACATGTTATAGTTCTTTTTTTTAACTTGTGCATGGATGTTGTCCTGCCTTTTGAAGCTTTTATGTATTTGCCTTCCAAATTCTGTCAATCTCGCCCTTCATTCATATATTTTAATTTGCTCTCTTGAGTGGCATTAGAAGACATGCTTATCTTTAAATGCCACTTAGTTTTGCACAAAGAGTGAGGGTAATTGGGAGCGGTCTCAGCAATTAAATCCACATACCAGCAACTGTCGCAATAATCGAGATGTTGTAAGAAATTAATGTAGTTTAACACAAGATACCTCTCTTTGTTCCCACCAGTCACTTCCTGTTGCATCACTCATCTGTCTTACCTCGCAGTGACTAACCAGTAGACCTGCTGGGAATACAAAAACCACAGCTGACAGATACAAACTGACCTTTTTTTGTTGTTGGTGTTTCAGTAATTGCTAAAATAAAAGCCCTCCTTTCTTTCTTTCTTTCTTCCAAGGTGTTGTTCTGATGGAGATTGCAGAGGCCCACAGGAAAGTGCACAATGAACTGGAAGAGAATGTGAGTCAGCTTAAGTTTAATTTCCAATGTAAATACCAACAGCTCAAACAAATGAGAGGCAATTACAATCCCTTATATATTCTATACTAAAATATTTTGGTGTTTCATGGGGCATTCACCCTCTTCTTCAACTGACACAAAGTGTTTGTTTTTTCCCCACTTTTCTGCTGTACTTTTTCTGGACGTCTAACTTACACACTGTCCTGTGCTCATTCCTGTCATTTCAGAGGGCTTGAAAGGGTTGTAACCAAAGCTAAAAGAAAGTCTAACGATAATGGTAAAGGCACAGAATCATAAAGCCGTGGGGGAGAAATGCTTCAGATACCTGCTACCTACAAGTTTCCAAGACTATCTGGGACTCTCTGTAATTACGTTAGAAAAGGAGAAAGGAGTCAATCTTTAACCCCAGTAGACTGATAAGACTCTCCTTTTGGGTGGAACCCTATCCTTTTAGAAATCCATTATCAGGCATTCTAGCAGATCACTCCTTCCTTATCGAATGAAGTCATGTGACCCAGCTGTGCGTTGCAGGATGCTTAATGCGCAATAAATTTTAGCTTATTTTTGTTTTTGATTTTTTTTTTGTTTTTTCTCCTCTGATAGTTCAAGAAGTTTCACAAAGAAGTGATTGTTGAGCTGGAGAGGAAGACAGAGATGGATGTTAAATACATGAATGTGAGTGGGACTTCATACTGTGTCACCTGTCAATGCAAACACCCAGAGATTCTCCGACTGTCATTCCCGCAGACCTCAGGTTTGCCTCCAAATACCACCCAAATAAACTCAGACTGCTCTGCCATTCACCTGTCAAACAGGCCACATTCAAACGCTATCAGTCAGAACACAAAGTGAAGCAGGACTCCCTGGAGCGCTCCAAGACAGACCTGAAGAAGCTGCGGAGAAAGAGCCAGGGAAAGCAGTCCTCCAAGTACGAGTTCAGAGAGAACGAGGTGAGACGCAAGAGCAAACTTGACAAACTTTCCTGTAGAAAAGAGACGCATCCAAGGTGGTTCTCCTGATAAAAACTGTTCTGTTCTCCTGATGAAAGCTGTTTCAGTTGCCCCTGCACCTCGAGGTTTCCTTTATTCCATGCGATCCTTTGTTCAGCTAAAGGCAGAGGAATGTTATGATTGAGGAGTGTACACCTAGAATGTGCTCGTATGCATGACTGCTCAAACGTATGCAGGCGTATAAACATTATTGCTGTCACGACAAATATGTAGTGATAGAATGTCACTACAGTTACTCAAGTAATCTCATAGTACTCTTGCAGTTTCACTACCAATTTCAGAGCTTATAACTAACTAAAAGAATACACTGATATTAAATATAATAATATGTATTAAAATAAAGAGTGACTGCAAAGCTCAGATTAACCATTAACGATTGCATGGCTTTTGATCCAATTTTCACATCTTCTCATGGATGATTGCATGGCTTGTTTCTAAGAAGTGCATTCAATTGAAAGTCAAGCTCACAAGCTGTGAAAGTGCTTTTTATTATTTGCTTGTGTTTAAAGACACGTCTGAATGATCCTTGTTCTTGGCCTGGGCTGAAACTGAGAGGGGGGAAAAAAACAATGGGAGAGAAACGCTCCGCGCTAGGCTGTGGCATGCAGAGCTGCCAGTGATGAACTGTTGATTTTTCGTTGAAATGAGATGAGACAGGCTTTTCAACAGGCCGCTTTAGTGTCGCAGTAACACAAAGGTGAAAAAGGAGGACTGGGTCAAGACGCTGGGCCCTTGCCAACATTCAGTTTCCAAACATCAAGGATCAATTTGCAGACATAGCTCAGACATAAAGCTCAGTCAGTTCTGCATTCAGACCTAAGAGCCCTACAGAGCATTTCAACTCATTTTGCAGCATCCGTGCTGACCTCTGACCTCTGTCCACAGTATATGGAGACTGTGTCATCGCGGCAGATGGACATGCAGAAGTTTATCGCCGATGGCTGCAAAGAGGCGTTGCTGGAGGAAAAGAGGCGCTTTTGTTTTCTGGCGGACAAACATTGTATGTTCACCTACCAAATAATCAACTTCCATGAGAAGGTAAGGCTGGTTTGAGGGAGGATCCTGTCCAGATCCGCTGATTTTTGGCCTGTTTAACAGATGCTCTGTGTTTTCAAGGCCAAGGAGATGCTGTCTCTGAAGTTCCCGAGCTGGCAGGAAAAGTGCTCCGATATCACCAAAGTGCCGGACGCGGTGGTGAACATGATTGAAGGGCTGTCCGTCACTCCAGAGCAATCACCTACCATCGGATACTGCAACGGGGTGAGCGTTATCTGCTCGCGTTGGTATCAGAAGACCTCAATTCCCCTTCCTTTTGTTAGGTGTGCTTCATCGTTTCCGCCGATACTCATCTCACTATCAGATAAAGGCTGTAGGTTCCAGAACACAAAGAGTGCTTTATCTCATCTCGTTGCGGTTTCTCTTGCAGCAGAGCTCACATCTGCGTGTTAAGTGCTTGCTGATTGCGCGTATCTGTTATCACCGCCCATGTAATCTGGTCAATCTCTCAAAGTGAGGGTTTCTCGGTTCGGTTTAAGATCGTGTTTTGGTGAATCAAACAAGAACCTGTCAGGCCTAATTGTTGTCTCACATCGCTGACACGTGTGTCTATTCAGAAGAACCTGGACTCCCTGGTGCCTCCTCCGGCTCCGCCTCTAAAGGCGCAGATCAGTCCGCTTGCCAACATGTTCAACCCAGAACCCAGATCACCACTCAACTCCCCCTTCGACCGCAACTCAGGTACACCACAGATGAGTTTCAGGCAGCACCCCCCACGTTCTCAAAATATAACTTTTGATGGATAACCGACTTAAAATATGTGTAATTTTTCTCCTGGCGATCCTGATTCTGTCACCAGACCAGGGCAGCATCGGAGAGGTAAACCTGTCCCACTCAGTGTCGCAGTCGTCGGGTCTCAACCTCAGCAAAAAGTCCCGAGTCAGGACCATCTTTCCCCACATGGCCGGCAACAATCCCACACTCCTCAGCTTTGATGAAGACGACGTCATCACTCTGCTCATTCAGGAAGAGAAGGATGGCTGGATGTACGGAGAGCTGGAGAAAACCCAGCAGTAAGTTTCTGACAATTATTGTTTCTGATAATGCACCATTACATGTTAGATTTTTTTTAATCTGATTAATTTCTTATGGTTCTTTATCTTATTTTGTAAACTAGGTAAGATTTAAAAGTAGTCCCCATATATTAGCACTTTTTTGGGTAGCTATTGTATTTTCTTCTTGAGAAATCCCTGTAATGCATAACAGCAAAAAGAAATGCGCGAGTGCTGACACACAGGTCTTATCAGATGAATATTCTGTTTTACTAATGCATCATGCTTCCAAGCACAGAGAATTCCAGGAATGATTAACATGACAGCTGTAAAGCTTGACCTCTCTCAATCGTTCACATACCTGCCTTTCCCACCAACTTCTCACATGCACGCAAGTGCACGTGTGAACACAAATAGTCCACGTTCACATATTTATAAACACACAAGGAGCCGGTGTGTTTTCTGTATATCAAAAGTACATGGCCTCCCTCAGGGTTGTTGAAATAATGGCGTTGAAAAAATACTGACGTGCAGGAATTGTTGTTTTTTTAAGGCTAATCCTTAAAGTAGCTAGGCTGTCTGTGTAATTACAGCCACCCCCAGTTCCTGGGGGTCTTCTAGGACTTATAATGCAGGCAAAATGATTAAAAAAAAATGCTTACAGAGCCTTTGTCAAGCATTTTTTTTCACTGTTAAAAAAAAACAACTGCTTTTGTATGTTCTGTTGTTTGTGTTTGCATACCATCACTGATCTCATTGTGTCTTTATCGAAAGGCAATGTGAAGATTGGCGTTAGGCTCCAGTGTTGACCAGCACCAGTTTTGATTAGCATAGCATTAGCACCTTACTTTGTGCTGGCCTAGGTAATCAAAAGCCCAAATTCAGACAAAATTTCAAAATGTACCAACCATGGGGGAAAAAAGTGACCAAGTATTGATTCCTGAAATCATATTTGCATGCTTTTAGTCCTTTTCGAGAGAAGCAGTGTAGCGGTGTGAAAGAGTAATCAATCTTCTCATATAACAGAGCAACTAAAGCAGCTAAAGCTATTTGTCAACATGTCAGATGTCTCTTTTGAATTGCCAGAGTTTGCTTTCTTCAGTGGTCTTTCAATATTTTTAGCCTGTGTTTAACATTTACAGAATAATGGCAACAAATGGTCCTTCTGTTGATTAATGAACTGTCAAATAGACATAATAATGCATATAAAAGCACTTTATGCTGTTCTTTTGTTAGGCGGGGCTGGTTTCCTTCATCTTACTGCAGACCTCACATCGATCAGATCAATAGGTAAGAAAAGAGTTTCGCATTTCCATACCAGAATTAAGGGGTTACATTGATCACATGTTTTAGCAGCAATGTGAGCTCACCGCGGCGCCTGAGCGTGGTTAGTCTGCCGGAGGAGGAGGAGGAGGAGCCCATGTTGCTGCCGCCTCCAGATTACAGCGATGACGCCCCCGTCAGCCCAGTCATCTCAGCAGTCATTCCACAGAACATGGTCAGTACAAACTCAAAATTCTGTTCTTTTCTAATTGCGCTTGTACTGCAGACCTGCTGTTCCTGCCAAAATATACTTAGGTTTGCTAGTTTCACAACTCAAAAATTAATAAGAACAATCTAACCTGTGGACTAAAACAATGTTCTTTTCGACCTTCCGTCTATAATGGTTGATCAAATTTTATTGAAATGGTTCAAATTCGTTGCTATGCAGAAGAAAGAGATGTATTTATCAGAAATTAAACCACCACAAAGGTCAATTTTATCATCTTATTTTAAAGAACTGTGCTGATAAATCACTTGTGATGTCATATCAGAACAGTCAGATCAGAATTGAAGGGACTTTTCTCTCTGTACATGAGAGACATGTCAATGTACTCATGGACATAGTTTCGGATTAGACGCAGTAAGATTAGTCACTTGACACCAAAGATGGTTAGGCTGTGATCTGCTGCTAATTTTTAGGAATGTTAGAATGGGACCATGAGTATCTGAAACATATGGAATTTTTAAACTTTAAAGTTACATAATGTCAGTGCTGTAACCATAAGAAATGCAATTATATTGAAATTGTACTGGTTGATGAGTCTTTAATTCTTGACAGCACTTTTAGAATCTGGTGCCTGGTTTAAATACCTTTGAAATGAGACATCATGTTTTTATTACCTCCCCAGCCTGGCTTTTGTTTCCTTAACAGGCTATCTTTATTCCCTCTCAGTCCAGGCATCACAGCCAAAACACAAAATGACGTTGCAGATATGAAACCTTCTCTGTCAATGATTATCCTAGTTCTCCTACTGCATGGCCATTAAACTGGGCGCTGGTAGAATGAGTTTCTATTACCCCAGCAGGAGTGCTGCCTCCTCTTAGTTCCAGAAATACACTATCATTTCCATATTTTCATCTTACTGCCAGATTTGTTGAGTCCTGGTTCCAGGTCGAAATAAAGCTTTGAGTGATGGCTGAGTTGTTTAGTGGTGAAGGTGGGCCTCACTGCCATTACTCTGGGTCTCTTCTTCCCTGAAAAGTGGTCACCCATCCCTTTTAGTCTTCAACCTGGAAGGTGTGTCAGTTCAGTGACATCTGTCGCTACTGCTGGAATTTAATTTGGAATATAATCGTAGCCAAGGTTAAAAAAATAAATATATAAATAAAATGCGGAGATGCCATTGAGCTTAGGGTTTCTTACTAGAGTTTGTAAAGTCCAGTGTGCATCTATGGTAACTCCTGAACGGTTGAGTTCATTAAAGGAGTTGTTCCTTGTGGCATCTTCTGGGATTTCTAGATGCTGTCTGCTCTCCAATGGATGACAAGGGTAATGCAGCGGTGCACCATTAGCTCGGTTACACAACAGCGGAAATCTAAATTAGATGCACAAATATGGGTATTGTGCAGTCTCTAGCAGCTTTGTTCACTGAATAACAGGGATCCTTATCAGATCAAAGGCGAAAATCCTCCTTTAACATGAGCAGTTGTGGTTTCAGTGATTGGAATGTTCTTGACTACATTTTGAACCAAATGAGCACCTGAATTAGCCTAAATCTCATGTATTTTTTGCTGTTGCCAGTGGATGTGGAAGGATTGTCCTCAGATCAGTGACAGAGACAAGCCAGCCTTTCTACATTATTCAGATTCCAAGTCTGAACTCGTGTCAAGCGCTCCACTGGGCTCATTAGCACAGGGGAGGCAGAACAACCGCTGGTGAAATCTTATCAAACTCGTCAGGCGACTGTGACTTTCTTCACAGCCAGAGGGAGGGTGCGGGTACAGGGTGACTGCGGTGGTGGGAGTGGAGTGCTTTCTCTTTGTTTTCCTCATCTTTAAGGGTCTTTTCCTCTCGTGTTTGATAACAGGTTTCTCTAGTCAATGGGAACGTGAAGGCTCCCTTTCTTGGGTGAGTGACCTAACGCAACTAACAAATCCTCTCAGATGCAGATGTGCTTCCCCAGGTGATTTCTTTTTCACATCCACTGCTCTCCCTGCAGCGGAGGGAATCCATTTGCGACGGTGAAGCTGAGACCTACAGTCACGAATGACAGATCGGCGCCGGCCATCTAACTCTGAGGTGGACTTTCATGATGAACGATGCACACGTGACCCCTGTGACACACATTGAATTCCACCCCCTTTCCAACATATCACCACCCTTCCCTGTCTCTCTCCACCATTAAAGTGATCCAATGTTTCATGTGTTCATCTGTGCCAAGAATGTGTTTTCCATTGTAGGTTTCTTTGAGTAGTGTGAAATGTTGTGCTGTTATTTTGTGTTTAATTGAAAGTCAGTCACTCCAAAATAACCAAATACACACAAGCAAAGTTGTAATACATTGAAATACAGTGTGGCTGCTTCATAATAAAAGCCAGCATGTGTTTGAAAAGTGAATAAACACGAGCAGGTGGAAACTCGTGCACTAACGCTGATGGAGGAATATAAATCTGTGTATTTATATTCTTCATGATTATGTTGTCATTCTTGAGAGGCATTGTGATATTTGAAGGTCGGGAGAATTAAGGGAAAATTACATGTTTTGGGAAAAAGATTTGTTTAAAACCAGAGAGGTATTTATAGTTATGTAATTTGCACAAGGTATTTAAATGCCAAAAGGATACAAAAGTCTACATTGTGAAGGCACCGCCTCTGCTATGTTCTCACAGTGATTTTTATTGGACTGCTTACAAGTGTAAAGTTGAAATGAGTAGAATGTTCAAATGATTGAATGATTTCATACTGCTCATTTTCACCATTGTTTAAAGTCAATGCGATGCACACTGCAAAGTTTATAGGAAAAAAAAAAATATATAGATATAGATATATATATATATATATACTTATGCTGCTTTTCATTTGCATTTTATAAGAAAGTGGGTCATTTTTCACAATCTAAAGATGTATTAACTGTTCTTTGAGGACTTTTTTGCCATGTTTATTGCAGACTAAATGAAGGACTGGTTGATTTCTGCTCACAGATTCAGTGATGTGTAACTAAACCCATGTTATTGACAGAGCATCTTGTCCCTGCGTTGTACTCACTGTTTCTCAATAAAACACAGAAACATAAGCTTTTTTCTCACTGCCTCTTGGTTATCCCTTAGTTAAAGTGGTTATCCCTCCGGAATCCAGAACATCACCAACAGTTTACTTGACATTTATCATTAACATTTCCTGAAAATTTAATGAAAATTCGTTAATAACTTTTCCAGTCATTTTGTTCACAAACAGATTAAATCCGGCTGTCACATAATTTTTTTGGCGAATAACGTCATTCCCGATGTTGTGATTAAGAATCATAGGTCAATGGCGCCCTCTGCTGTAGAAGAAAGCTACAAACACCCAGCCAATAGGAGCGAAGAAGCATGTGCAAGCACTTCCTGGTTCATGACGGAGAGCTGTTTGATGGGACCCACAGACGGCAACTAAGGCATAACCATCCCGCTCTGCTGCTCATTCGTCTCCACCTGCTGAATGAACGACACCGTCGTCCTTCTGAGGGTCGTTTCACGGTTTTTGAGAGGAGAACCGAGGTGTGTGTGTGTGTGTGTGTGTGCATGTGTGTATGTGTGTGTGTTTTTAAGTCGAGGGCTAAGCCTGTAAGCCTTCACCAAAACAAGGCTGGTGTGACACTTCGAATTAAACTCTGACCTTTATAAACAAGTATTAGCTATTACTGCACATCAACACAGTTCTGTTAGCACACTGCTAAATACCTTTAGTGAAATAAATGACCGCATACGTTTTATTATTGTCGTGGTGGTGTATGAGTGCATTATGTTGGTGACCCTGGATGCGCCTTTTAGCAGGAATATCCTTGCTGGATACTGGCTGTCTTCAGAAGCAGTTACACTCACTACAATTAATTGTTTTATTTTTCAATCTCACCGCGATTCTATAGACCGAGATATTGATTATATCGTTATGTAGCATGCAGAATAAATTGAGCAGAGGTCCACAAGCATCATAACTAGGATTGATCGGTGCTTCTTGACTTTTGGATGATTCCTTTTCAAATGCAGATGACAATAATAATGATTTTAAATAGAAACACTATCGAACAAATATACGCTGAGGGAAAGCATGGTGTAAACAAACTTTTGTGCTTTTACACATATTCTTTCCAGGTTACAGGTGCAGTCATGCCAGCATCCCTGCTGTGGGCAGTGGATGTGTATGGCCGTGTCTTCAGCCTGTCCACGGCGGGCCAGCAGTGGGAGCAATGCCATGACATCCAAATGGAGTTCAAGCGGGTGACGGCTGCTCAGCAGTGTTGTTGGGGCATTGCTTGTGACAACAACATCTACCTGAACGTCCACGCTTCTGACCTGCCTATCCGCTACCAAGAGGAAACCTATGAGAACCAGGTGAGTTTCTGTCATTTATCTGAGTGTCAGAGGCAGTCGTTAGATCTAGCAGAGGTTGTGGGCTAGCCTTTATTTTTGCAAAGAGGAAAAACTAACTGTGGAGTTCCTCTTCTGTCAGTCTCATCAACAAATCCTCATGCAGCAGTTCTGCACTTCCCATTTTGTTAACTTTTTTTACATTCACTTTAGTTTCATCACAGAAAACTTTTAACACTATTTTATCATATACGCTTATTCCTGCCAGCGATGGAATCCTGTTGATGGTTTCTCAGAGCGATTGTTGCCAAGTGACCGGTGGCAGTGGAGTGATGTGACAGGGCTGCAGCATCAACCCCTGGACAGCTTCCAGCTCCCCTCCAGCAGTTGGGAATGGGAAAGTGACTGGTACGTGGATGAAAACTTTGAAGGCGAACCCACAGAGAAAGAGGTGAGTTACTAGTAATTGTGTTTTTTTGTTTTTTTTTCATTTTCCACCATTTTGGATTTTCTGCCTTTTTAATATCCACATTCATGTCTGCAGGGATGGAGCTACGCAGTCGACTTCCCTGCTACGTACTACAAAGACAAAAAGTGGAACTCCTGTGTCCGTCGACGGCGATGGATCCGCTACAGGAGGTATAAAGCCATGGATACCTGGGCTAAGGTGTGTGCTATACAGTTTAAGTGTTCACATTTTGTGTGCATTCGTGTGTGTCTAAAGTGTTACACCTACTCACCAATGTCTCTCTCCTTCTAAATCCTGACAGATCCCGTCACAGCACGTAACTCTCCCAGATCCATTCAGTGACATCAGCTGTGGAGGCTGGGAGATAAGCGAGGAGCCCAGAGGACGGCTGTCACTGTGGGCAGTGTCCCTACAGGGCAAGGTATATATACACCTACGCACAAACCCTAGTGTGTATATCCATCCTGGTGTAGTTACTACAGAAAACCCCTTTTTTTGTTGCTAGAGAACGTTTTTGAATGTGGATGATCTAATTCTTTAGGTGTGGTTTAGAGAGGGAATCTGTTTGAACAATCCCGAGGGCTCCTCTTGGGAGGAGGTACCAGTCCCCGGAGAGGTGGTCCAGATCAGCAGCGGCCCGGGGGACCTGGTGTGGGCAGTGCTGTGGGAGGGGCAGTTTATTGTCAGGGAGGGCATCGGTCGAGACTGCCCCAAAGGTACAGTGCTGGACAAGGGTTTTTTTGTTGTTGTTGTTGTTTTTTAAAAAAAGAGTTCTTTTTATTATTGGCATTAACAACATATATATATATTTAATGGCAGGTACCTCCTGGATGACGGTGGACTCACCGAGCTCTGATGTAGGAGCAACACATGTTGTTGTAGGAAGTAATGTTGTTTGGGCCTTGACCAAGGACAACAAAGTAAGAAAATTCTCTATTGATTATAATAAATTATACAAAAGCACAAAACTGCCATTTAGTAAAGCTGTTACTAAGTTATTGTGTTTATTTGCATAACATTGTGTATGCATATTCAAATATGTAGTTATAGCTTAACAGTTTACATTGCTACAAGACAATCTACAGTTTTGCTACGTGCTGTCCACTGACAGGATTTATGTGTCTAGTTATAGGTTTTTTTAAGCTTTGTTTGTTTGTTAAAGTCAGATGTTTTTTATCCTAATGAGTGATTTCCTGTCCGCTGCTCTGCCAGGTGTGGTTCCGGCGTGGAATGAACTCTCACAACCCCTGTGGTTCTGGTTGGATCAGTATGGTTGGCGAAATGATTATGATCACCGTAGGACTCAATGATCAGGTGAGAACCGAGTTCATCTACTGGCGTCAGATCACAGCACGTGGACATATTGGGGTCAGCCTGCTGCTGCTCTGTCCAGGTCTTTGCTGTCAGCTGTGAGGACCGGGCGGTGTGCTTTCGACAAGGTGTGACTTCCAGTGAACTGAGTGGGAAAACATGGAAGACCATCTGCGTCCCTCGAGATGTGGATCGATCCCACTCCAGTCTCAGCGCAACCAGCCAGCAGAGGTAGCGAGACCATCCTGAAGACACAGTTTTGCTTGATGTCACCGAACATGACAAAATTGCAAGTGTTTGCCAGTGGTAAAAGGATGCTGTTCCCCTTTCTCTTACAGTGCTGGGTGTTTCTTCTGTGATGAGGTGCGTGGTCAGTCTTCAGCGAGCGATGTGGAATCAGACACTGAAAAAGCCTCAACAGATGGAGCCAGCTGCCTCATCTCCTCTGCCCCTCCGGAGTCCCTCATTACCGCACCCACAGATGTCTGTGTCATCGAGACCCCTAAACCACATATCCCCAAAGTGACCAGCGACAGCTTCATTTCTGAACTGGTCTCTGATCGAGAGACAGCAACACACCCTAAAGAAAGCAGGCCTGCTGGTCCAACCGTTCCTGAGGAGGAAAACATCCCTGGCGAGGTGGAGGCCGAAGAGCAGCATGCAGCGATTCCTGTCAGCCGTAGGTCCGTAGGTTCCGATGACCCCCAGTGGAGTAACGTGGATCTGGCAGAGGCACAGGGTCAGCAGATGCAGGCGGGAATTGTGCAGGAGCCAGCCGACACCTGCAGTTTGTCATCAGTGGCCACATACTCCCTGGCCATGGAGGATCTGTACGGTGCCGATGAGCACCCCTTGTGGGCCTGGGTCAGTGGGGGTGGCTGCGATGTGGACAGTCACTCCCAACTGAACTGGTTCAACTCTTCAGTGGCTAATTCATGTGAGTTAAATGACGGTGAATCAGAGTTCAGTTAAAAAGTTGAGGGGGCTTCTAAGACTTTAGGATAGGATAGGTTGGTAAACCTTTACTACCTTTCTTCCCTTTCCCAGTATTGGTCCAGTCAGTCCAGTCTATGGCTCTATCCATCACCCCAGCCCAGACGGCAGCCTGGCGGAAACAAATCTTCGAGCAGCTAAGTGAGAGGACCAAAAGAGAGATGGATAATTTCAGGCATTACGAGCAAGCTATAGAACAGGTGTGTGATGCAGTTGACCTGCAGGGTCTTCATTTCCTTGAGTCCATACATATATTCACATTTGTCTGTTTGATCCCTGTCACCTCTCTGATCTACCACCACTGCAGTCGGTGTGGGTGAAGAAGGGAACCATGCAGTGGTGGAAAGACTGGAAGCCACACAAGTGGATTAATGTCCAGTTTGCCCTGGAGCAGTTCTCAGGACCCGAGGGCAACAAGGACGGCATCCTCTTTGTCTACTACAACTTTTATGAGGAGAAAAAGGTGTGTGTGTGTGTGTGTGTGTGTGTGTGTGTGTGTGTGTGTGTGTGTGTGTGTGTGTGTG
>BJFM01000844.1:28455-40156 GCA_016586285.1 Arothron firmamentum
GCGTGCGTGCGTGCGTGTGCGTATGCGTGTGTGTTTTCCTCTAATCACTCTTTCTCCGTTTCACCTCCTACTGTCACCTCTAATTCCGACACTTTCCAGTACCTTCATGCTTTCATCAATGAGGTCACCATCCTGGTTCCGGTGCTTAGTAGCGACTCCAAACACACGTTTGCCATCTACACTCCTGAGCGGACCAAACAGAGGTGGCCCATCAGACTGGCAGCAGCCACAGAGCTGGAGATGCATGATTGGGTATGTGAGGAGGGTACTCTAAACCTGTTCTGGGAAGAAAAAAACATCATTTTTCTTTTCTCTTCCTCTTGCTCTCAAGCTGGCCTTGTTAAGTGTGTCCTGCTGTGACTCCAGAGGAATTCAGGGTCCTCCTTCCAAACAGGCCATCTGGTCGATCACATGTAAAGGGGACGTCTTCGTCAGTGAGCCATCTCCAGCTCTGGAGGCCATCCCATACCCCACACCCTGCGACCAGATGTAAGAACATCCACACGTTGATCGTCTGAAGTAAAAGGATCATAAGTCTTGATTTTCTAATATATTTTTTTTAAGAGTAACTATCTTTTCCTCAGGTTTTGGAGGCAGGTTGGTGGTCACCTGCGTGTGGTGGAGTGTAACAGTCTTGGCATCGTGTGGGGCATCGGCTATGACCACACAGCCTGGGTTCACACTGGGGGCTATGGAGGAGGCTTCTTCCAGGGACTGGCCAGCAGCACAGATAATATTTACACACAGACAGATGTGAAGAGCGTCTACATCTATGAGAACCAGAGGTGGAACCCTGTCACTGGCTACACCAATAGGTGAACTGGTTTGATTCCAGCTTGGCAACTTAGCATGCTGGTATACCTGGTATTGTGTGTTATTGAATGAATTATTCCATGTATAAATATTGTGATCATTTTAATGCAAGAAATATTTCTGTCTTTAGCGTGTGTTTAAATGTTTACCATTTGTCCCCCCACATCTAAACGGTGTTTGGTTGGTTTGTTGTAGAGGGCTGCCCACAGATCGCTACATGTGGAGCGACGCGTCAGGGCTGCACGAGTGCACGAAAACAAGTACGAAACCTCCCTCTCCACAGTGGACATGGGTCAGTACAGCCGTGTTAGAGAATCATTAAGGCAGCAAATGTTGTAAAGACCATTTTGGACGCTGTTTCCTTTCACTTTGCTGCCCTCAGGTGTCTGACTGGGCTATCGACTACAGCGTCTCTGGGGGGACAGACAAGGAAGGCTGGCAATACGCAGCTGATTTTCCAGCGTATGTTCCTTCAGTCATATCCCTCATTTATGTGGTTCTTTTGTTTTATTATTCCTCAGTATTTAGATTCCTGTCCTTCACCTCCTTGTCTTTCCAGGTCATATCACGGCTATAAAACGATGAAGGACTTTGTGCGGCGTAGACGATGGGCCAGGTACTATTTAGAAAAAGACACACAAAAAAGAAACACTGACTTTTTTTCTTTTTTTATGTTTGTTTAAAATTCTCCTCAGCTGAGAAGCTGCAGTCACACGCTCACACCCTGACCACAGTCGCTGATCAGCAGTCACGTATTCAACAGTGCGAAATGAAGTCGCTTTTATGAAGGCATTAACCCATTAAAGAGCAGTTCACAGCCTGTATGTCTGTCTTGTCCTGTAACCACGTGTCGCCGCCTCATACTCCAGCTGTTGCAGTAGGTGCAGATGTTGCAGCATTTGCCATGTGACCGGTCTTTTCCCTCCCCCACAGGAAGTGTAAGCTAACAACAACAGGCCCCTGGAAGGAAGTCTCCCCGATAGCACTGAGCGATGTGAGCATTCTGCCGTGTGCGGCTCAGAGCAGCGTGGACGTGGTGCCTCTGTGGGCCATCAGTAACAAAGGAGATGTGCTGTGCCGACTGGGAGTCACCTCACTGACGCCGGCTGTGAGCTGTGTTTACTGTAATCCAGATGTACCAAGCTGTAGAACCGGCAGGCCTTTATCTCCACAGTGTTGGATCGTTAGGAATCTTCATTTTTATTATTGATGGAGGCTTTTCTAACGTTGTTATCGCTTGGTGATTCTGTCCCAGGGTTCTTCCTGGCTCCATGTGGGAACCGACCAGCCATTCAAGTCAATCTCTGTCGGGGCTGCCAGCCAGGTTTGGGCCATCGCCAGAGACGGTTCTGCCTTCTACAGGGGTTCTGTCTCCCCACAGAGCCCAGCAGGTCAGTGGATCCAAGACTGCAATAGGAAATACAGTATGTGAAACAGCAACCTGTGTTATATTTTCTGTTGTGTGTCCCACTGCAGGAGATAGTTGGTATCACATCCCCTCCCCATCCAGACAGAAGCTGAAACAGGTGTCTGTGGGGAGGACCTCAGTGCACGCTGTGGATGAAAACGGTAAAGCAACCGCACACCTTCTTTTATCTGTGTTGATACAGCTATTTTGATGATGTGCTTTCCTGTCCAGAAAACCTTTGGTACCGGCAGGGTGTGACCCCCAGTTACCCTCAGGGCTCCTCCTGGGACCACATCTCTAATAATGTCCGCAAGGTGTCTGTGGGCCCCCTGGACCAGGTCAGAACCATGATATCACTACCGAGTTTTGGGGGGGGGGTTCACAGTGTGCATCAGTAGAATATTTGTGTTCATCCTGACTGTGTTTTTAATTTTTCCGATGTAGGTGTGGATCATTGCAGACAAAGTCCAGGGCAGCCACAGTCTGAGCCGTGGAACAGTTTGTCACCGACTTGGAGTCCAACCACTGACACCTAAGGGACAGTCGTGGGACTATGGAATCGGGGTAAGACACCGAAGTTTCCTACCAGATGTGACTCTGTCAACGTTTTCGTGAATCATGGTTTGCGCTTCAAGAATCTGTTTGGATTTTAGGGTGGATGGGACCACATCACAGTGAGAGGGAACTCTTTAGAGCCGCCCCGCATTCGCCTTCCGTCTCTAACAGACCCGGCTCCACAGAGCCTCCTTGCTGTCCGCAGCTCAGAGGTCCACAGCGATGCTGTGTAATTCCAGATGTCATCAGATATTATTCCGTTTTAGCAAGCATGATAGATATTATAGCTTTTGGTTTTCACATTAGTCACTGGAAGTTGTGGTTTTACATTCACAACAATTTGAAACACAGAGCTGAATCAGACTCTCATTTTTTTATTGATTTTATTTAGACAGAACATTTTTTTTATTTGTTCCCCGGAATGGTCTTTCTGCTGTATAGATTTTTTGTCTTTGTTTTTTGTCTTTTTAGATGAAAGAAAATGTGGCATTACATTATAGTTATTTTACTACTGAGCTGTCCATTCCCTGCTTGTATTGTGCACTTAAACAATCAACCCAAACACGGCCTGCAGGCAAATGGCTAACATGTTCCAGTCCAGCCTCAGTATTCCATGTACAGAATCCCATCTCAGAACTGGAGACCAGTGGATCACGTTCACAGCGTGCATGTTCTGATGCAGTCTTCTTAACAGTCACCCTTGGATGCTGATTTTCTGGTTTCAGTGAAAAGGCAAGTTGATTTTGTTCTGAGTCAGAAAATATAATTTTGGACCAGTAAAACCTGTTTGCGACAGGTGAGACAGTGTGATCAGCTGTAATTTAAGACAAGCGCTAGAAAACAAACTTCCCTGTAAGACTTTAAGTTCCTGTGAAAAAATATTGACTTTTCTTCAGGGGATTTGGAAGTTTTCCTATTGCGTTCTGGCTTTTTTTTTCTTCTTTTTTTTAACCTGTAACAGGACCTGCGCATAATTTACACACTAATCCTGGCTGCTGCTCTGTGGTGGGGAGCAACCTTATTTTAAAGCTTTAAATGTTGCTTTTATGTAAAACTGTTATGTTACTGTTATAAATCGTGCAATGATGAGCATTTGTTGTGTCTTATGGTTGCAATGTTACAACTCAGTCAACCTCTTTCTCAGGAAAACCTGCATGTTCCCACTTGATTTAGACTGACTACAGTGAATAAGTGTGTTGAAAAAAGTACCCTATATTTTGTTGTAAATAAGTAAGATGTTAGAATTATGACTGTGGTCATTTTGAACGTGGATTCATTTATCCTAATCACTGTTGAAGTGAAAATACAAATGTGTGAGATGTGGACGTTGTAATGTGTTACTGTAACATGTCAGTGCTGCTGGATACATTTTTCAAGTGTTTTGCACAGTAAAAATCCCAGTCCTTGTCAATAAATAAAGGTTTATTGATTAACTCCTTAAATAGTCTCTCTTCTTTGTAAAATGAACCATCTGCCTTGATAACAGCATGAAAAATATACCTTAAAAATCACCTTCGAAGGAATCTCGCAAGAGGTAAATTGTGTTAAACTCCTGACTGCAGAGTGCCCTAATGAGCAAACACACTTTTAATATTAAGGTGTGCTGCTTGCCTTTTATCTGGGATGTGTCAGTTAAGACTCAAGGCAATGAACGGGTTTCTCCACAGAAAACAGAAGTCAACATAAGACCAAAAACAGCAAGATCCTGTTAGTACAGAAGATGAGAATTAAAAGACAGAATGTTGAAAGATTAGCCCTCTGTTTCTGTGTAAAATAACTAATTATCTTCTTCGCCTGTCCAGTCTTAAGTCATAGTCGCTGCTGTGTGAAGGGTTTTCCAACCACTCCATATTGTGCAGGAAGGGTGACTTCTAGACAGTCCACCTCATAAGGTTTATCGTCACTGTGGTCTGGGACACCCAGCTGTGTAGAAACACCACATCTGTGCAGATCCCAGAGCAGTGAGCATGTAGGAACTGGATGTCTATCGAGATCTGGCCCTGAATGTCTACCCGGGCCTCACAGACGACCTCCTGGAGGCTGTCCTTTTCTGCAAAACCTCTGCAGCCACTGTTAGCTGTGCTGGCTAAAATCCTGCATGTGCGTGATGTACTTGGTGAGGTCCTCCTCCCCGTCCTCCTCCAGGTGCTGCTGGTAGCACTGGAGCAGTTTGGCAGTACTGCTTTCAGAGGAGACCCCACCAGTGGGCAGGCAGGCCCCTGACATATCCAGGATGATGGTGGTCAGGGATTTGATGTAATTCTTAGCCAGGGTCAGAGTTTCGATCTTGGACAGCTTCTTGTCCGTCTTGACGTGGGGGATGGCCTCCCGTAAAGCCTGGAAGGCGTTGTTGAGTTTATGCATGCGCTGGCGTTCCCGCTCATTGCTCTCCAGTCGCCGGATGCTTCTTTCCTTGTTGCTGGAGCCGTGCTGCCTGCGCCGTCGGCCTCCACCTCCTCCTTGACGCTTGCCTTCCTTTGCCTTCAGAGACCCCCTCCAGGGTCCGCTGATCCGGACCGAGGCCTCAGAGCCTTCCTGCTCGCTGGAGCCTGGTTCTGTGTCAGGTTCTAGCTCTGGCTCAGGATCGGACCAGGTCCTCCTGGATTGTTTGCCAGCCTTTCCTTTGGACTTCATCCTGCTGCCACCTTCAGATCACCCTGCGTCAGTCTCACAGCTTCACCGGGCCTGGAGGAAAGCACAGGAAACACATTTAGTTTTCCTTTCATTCTTTTCCACCCTCTTTTCCACCACGACGTCCAATGCAAACTGTCCCCTGGTTCGGTTGTATCTAATCAGCCTGTTGCGGTGTGAAAACACCATGATGTTGGGCTGGTAATCTCTCTTATCCTCACAGTCCTCAGATAATGCTCATTTGAAGGTTACACTCATAAAACACCAGACAGTCCCTGGCAGCACTCACAGTAAGCCCCTCCAGGGCTTTTAAACTCTACTAAAAATCTAGATGTACTGAATGAAATGAGAAAATGTGCAGCTTTAGCACAAAGGGGACATGCAAATCTTCTTGAAAACGTTTTTTTTTTAACAAAGATAATATGTGCAACACTTATAACATTTAACAGATTATTCCTTTTTAAAGCAAAAATACACCTTAGCATTTCGCTCTGGGTCATTGTTACATCTGTCTTTATTGTTTTAAGTTCATAGCCACAGCAGTAGTTTTGATCTGACATAAAAGTTGATCTCTTCTCTTTTAAACTACCAACTCAAAGAGTATTTAGAAGGGGATTAAGAGGTCTTACCACAGACGTTAGTGTGATTTCCTCCTCTGGACTGGTTACAGGTAACTCTTCAGCGCGCAGCCGGTCATCCAAAGCAACATCATCCAGAGAGAAGCCCGGAGAAGCAGCGGTGCGTCTTGGCGCGCACACACGCATACGCACGCACTCACACGCTCGGTTAACTGTGACATGTGGGCCACCTGCAGCTGACTGATGTACACGTAGCGTTGCACAGCCAATGAGAGAGCCCGCCCACTAACTCCAGCCCAGCCTACTGCCCAAAGACAACCGTGCCAGTGTCAACGTGGACCCAACGCGCACAACTGGGACCCGTCCCAGGAGATTTCAGCACTTTATTGCTCAAAGGCAAAATAGTGCGTTTAAATCTCTCTTTTTTTTTCTTTTTTTTTTTAGTTCTTCTTTTCCAACTACTGCCTGAAGATAAGTGTATGAAAACACAGATAACATCCTTCTAACCTTGCCTAAGATAGAAAATCCTCACTGTAGGGGTTTGGGCTAACATTTTAATCCTGTGGACAACTGCTCAGTAACTTTGTAGATCCCTTTGTGATCTCGGGGTTTTCTGTAACCTGGATTATTTGGGCTAAAGTGCATAGAAGCAAAGAGTAAACAAGAATTTAGAGGAGGATGTTGTCACATTGTTGTCAGGTGAAGTTACATAGACAACTGTAGCACCGGTGAGTCCTGGTTTACTTTACTCTGGTTCCACAGTCCCGCCTTTAAACAAACGCAGTTAACATAATTTCCATTGTGGGTTATCGCCTTCCACAGCCTCATTTGAATATAGTCCTCCATGCAGGAGCAGGGCTGGCTCCACATTCATCACATTTACCTCATGCTGCACTATAATTTTACCTCTAACGGCAGCTTATAGATGCCATTAGAGACGGTTGTGATCCAACAAAGCATTAACTGATCAAAGATGTCTACTAAATAAGCTCAGTACAGTCCTAACCAAGTAAATGTCGGTAACCTTTGGTGAATGTCTGAAACACACCACGTCTGTTTGCCCCCTGGGGCAACAGATGTCAGTTGAGATAATTGACCGTATTAACCTATCTACCATCTTTAGAATAATTTTCTAGTCATTTATACATTCTAATTATAATATAATTATAATTATAATTTTTGCCATCAGGATGAAATAAAAAAAACACTGTGGTAACAGAAAAGGTGCAGGGGCAACTTCTCTGACTTATCCGACATTTGTGTTCACGTATATGTCAACACTGATTAAATACTTTTCTTTTGGAAATCCAAAAATAGGTCAAGTAGTAAGTATTCTGACTAAATGCTATATTAATATTATGTTCAAAGTTATTTCTATAGCGAATAAATGTAAAGTAAACCGATGTATCCTCAACAAATACTGTATCTCCTCCTAATCCAAAATGAGGAACCCATAAGCCGTTAATAACGGCTAATGGCTAACTAACAAAAGCAAACTTTGTATAATACAATAAAAACAGTAAGTACGTAGGTTTATTCATTAAAAATGGTTAGGATTTAAAAACAAAGCATATGTTTGTTGATTGAAGTTATGTGTGTAGAAACACAGGTGTAATGTAGCATAGAGCAGCATAAATGTACAGGTGCCAGGCTCCCAGCTCAGGATTGGTATCCTTGAATAACTGTTTGTGTGTGTGTGTGTGTGTGTGTGTGTGTGTGTGTGTGTGTGTGTGTGTGTGTGTGTGTGTGTGTGTGTGTGTGTGTGTGTGTGTGTGTGTGTGTGTGTGCGTGTGTGTCTGACTTGCTCTTCAGGTACACTGTATCTAATCAACCAAACTTTGCTCATCTGGGCTCCGTGGAAACATTATCTGCTACTTTTAGTTTGTTCAGTTTCTTTCTGCTTTGGCTCCACTTACACTGTTTATTCACCCGCAGCCACTGACACACTTCCAACTGGGATGATAAGTTCTCCATGGAAAAGCAGAAAGTGTGTGTTGTATTCATATACTTCTGTCCTCTCTGCAATTTTAATGAGTTCAAAAGTTTTGTCGTTTCAAAATGAGTACATTTATTTTTTTCAGGTCAGAGGGACACAAACACAGACCGGCTGAAAAACAGCTCCCAGAGTGCTTTGCAGCTGGAAATGTACCAATGCTGTTATGCAAGTGCCTGTTCTTTTTTTTTGTTGTTGTTTTTTTTTTTTTAACGTCCAACCGCAAATGTGAAGACTGAATTCAGTGTCACACAATCCTGCGTGGCAGTGATGTCACGAGCAACAGGTGCCTTGAATCCATTTGCTGCCCGGAAGGGGGGGGGGCATTAAAATCTCTGACTCATCATAAAAGAGGAGAGAGCTGAGGAGAGGAGAGGAGAGGAGAGGAGAGTGAAATCTGCGCAATTTGTCAGTTTTTCCATTCAATCAGGGCTGGCTATGCTAAAGAAAAACAGGTGTGGATGTCACGTTTGGTCATGGTGACAGCGAGATGGCCTTTAGCTGAAGACAAACAATGATTGAGAGGCTGCCAACCGTGTGTGACAACAATCCGCACTTACAACACAAATATGTAACAGCTTGCCCCTGTTTTGTCATACCTCAGTGATACATTTAAGGGGACTCAAATGCCCAAAAAATGTCTACTCGTGTTCAGAGCTGAGCGTTGTCTGTGGACCTGCAGGCAAAGCCAAACAGAGTGGGTAATGAAGTGTCAACAGCCTCCAGCATCTGGATTTACACTTACAAACAGTAAAGTTTGATGATCTTCAGTGTCCCACCCTGATCTGGCAAAGACCTTGTAGTCAGAGGCAGCATAATCAAACGGAGAGGAAAACCCATTAAAATATAATTTAATGAGGGAAAAGTGGAAGCGTGACAGCACTGTTAATATTTTATTTTGTTGCAAAAGTCGAATTTAAGTTTTAATTAACTTTTTTTGGAATTTCTTACTTTTGCCAAATTCAAAAATTAAAATAAATCAATCTTTTTTCATCAGTTTACATTTAGTGACTGAAAAGAACCAAATGAAATCGAAATTTTAAAAATGTTAGCAAATTCATTAAACAGAAAACTAAAATACTCCATTGACCTATTTGGACTCAGATCAAACAGAAGAACCTAATCCAGAGCTCAGAGAATGCAGGTAGGCACACATCTGGGGAGGACGACAAAAGCCTTTCTGCTGCCCTAATAGAACAGCCACCTCCTGTCGGACCAAACCAAGCAATCTGGGGACCAAATGTGACCAAGAAGCCAGTGATCAGTGGTTGAGCTCCAGGGGTTCTGTTTCCAGAAGGTCAACCATCACTACAATCTGAGCTTTAGTGTCCAGAAAGACACTTTTGTCTGAAAAAGCACCAAAAGGACTCTCAGACTGTGAGAAATGAGATTTTTCTGGTCTGTGGGGACCAAAATGTCACTTTCTGGCCTTAACTCCAGGTGCAGATCATCACCTGCCCAGTAGCACATTATTCTCCCTAAGCAGGTTGCTTGAAACAACACAACTTTGGCAGAAAAGAAGGATCTGTCCTTCAGGAATAGCTGTGTGCTCTTGGATGGATGGATGGATGGATGGATGGATGGATGGATGGATGGATGGATGGATGGATGGCTGCTGATTTGGAGATGAAGCCTTACAGGGATGAATTATGCCATCCTGACTTTGTACCACGACCAGCAAGCATAAATTTAAGGCTTTTGTCAGGTCACAGTGATCGGCTGCATGTTGCACGAGTTCAAGCGCACAGACCGGACGTGTGAGTGTGAACAACAGGATGCGTTAAAGCTGACCGCTCGGCCTCGGTCAGCTGAAGGAACTGCCTTTCACACAAACACACGCGTTATTTGACCACTGGCTCCTGAAGCTGAATAAATATCGAGGCCCATCCATCCACAAAGACAGAGACGCAGTAGGAAACGTCCACTGCCCTGCGGTAACCAGGCAACAGCTGGAAGAGTGACTCAGGGAAGGAAGAGAGGAGCTGACTCACAGCTGCTGTGATGTAAATGATGCGAAGGACACACGCACACAGGTGCACACACACACACACACACATAAACACACACACCTTAACAACACCATGGAAGTCCACCTCACTGTATCGTAGATCACAGAACGGCAGCTCTAGCTATTATTTTTAACAGACTTTTTTCTATGAAGCATAAATGTATGTGAATAAGACAGAAACATGGTTAACATTTGGTTTCCACAGCTTTAAATAATGCTGCATTTAAATGCTTGCCTGCTTAAAGTATCCTTACTCACTCTCCATTGTGACAACATCCTTTTTCCACATTCCCCATGGTCCTACGGCCCCTGGGCAAATAAGAGGGGAACAGCAAAATGGGGATTTATACAGGTGATGAAGTAAATAAATAAAAAGCAGAAAATGTGCTGCAATGCACTACAGAAAAAGCATTTTTGGAACGATAAATTTACTTTGATATATTCTCAAAGTATTCTCAAAGTTAGACCTTGTTCAACAATATACCACATACAATTCAGGAACTGAGGAAATAAATAAATGTATTTTAAATTCATTCATTAATTAAACACTTAGTTCATTATGAAAAGCTTGCTTTCATCCTTATTGTTTTCAAGTTTGTTATTCAGTTGCTGATGAATAGAAGGTATCACTGGTGCATTTGCACACTGCAGCTACAAATGCGTCTTCCATCATTTCTATTCCCAGCACCCATATTTACGAGCAGGATCCAGTTGCTGCTGTCCTCCCACTGGCAACAAAATCACTAATGCTGGAGTTCTGAATGACATACTCAGACAGCATCAGGATGTTGTTCCCCGCAGGTGACAATGGCACCGTTCAGCCCACCTCTGCTCCTCCACCGAAAAAAAAGAGGTGAATTCAACAGGGAAAACAAATGGTGGATTTGGACCAGAGGCGGACGGACGGTGTTTCCATTTAGAGTAAGAACGGTGCGTTCCTCCCTTCTTCTATGCAGGGTTTCTGCCTCTCCTGCCCCTAATTTGTGGTCTGGACATCAACTGCACACAAATGTCAGATGAAAAAATAAACACAGGTTAAAAGCTTAATGGTTTGTGTGTTTAGGCAAACATGAAAATCATTAACTGTTAGATTTCCAAGCAGCATGAGTTCCTGCCAGCACACTCTGTACTGGCACTCTCCCATCACTCCCTGCAGCAGACAGAAACGGAAACCTGACCTCACTGGCGTGGACAGGTGAACCACAATAAACCAGTTGGCTGTTGAGTTAATGGAGGTGAGAACAAGACCTGTGTGGGCCAGTTCTGCCATGTTTTACATCTCAAACTCAGTCACATGTACAACGTCAGTGAAAGACCTATGAGACTGTATCCTTTTACCCTGCAGGTGCAGAATGAGGAGAGGAGGGTAACTGGAGAAGACCTGGCTCATTCTGAGCACGCAAAATGCAGCGTGCTGGAGGGCTCCTGCTCCAGAACCAAGTCAGAATGTTGGGAGCCTTTATTTGGACACTGCAGGGTGTAACAGAAAGGCTGGGAGGGAACGAACTATGATATTAAAACTAGAATATCTCTCATAAATATGGCTGTTACATTTAACGATGCTCTTAAATGAAATTAAACAAAACTGTACCCCCCCCCAAGTTGAAAGGATATACTTTATGTCATGATGTAAATATTTAATCCATCTCAATGTGCTGGCTGGGTATTTATGAGATTCTTTTGGCAGAGCTGCACCCCCCCCCCCCCCCCCCCCC
>BJFM01000844.1:44672-101202 GCA_016586285.1 Arothron firmamentum
GGGGGTGGGGGGTGGGGGGGGGATCTTTTCACTGTCACCAGTAGATTGTTGCTGCCCGTCAGCGATCGCATATCGCACCAGACAGCAGCATCCGCCACAGCTTCTCCACAATCATGGCTATCACCGACTTTCTCGCTGCCTCAGACATCACTTCAGCCATCAATGCTTGCAAAGGTCAGGGGGCAGCCGTGTGTTTGATGTCGGTTAAAAAGAAAGAAAGAAAAGTGTTGTTTTCAAGGGGATGTAAGGGATTTCAATTTAATCCTACCATTTAAAAGGAGCAGAATTCACCTGCCTATGTCTGTGATTTGCTTTCAGCAAAGGATTCCTTCAGTCCCAGCGTCTTTTTCAAAACAGTTGGTTTATCGAAGAAGACACCGGCAGAAATAGAGAAGGTCTTTAAGATCCTGGACCAGGACAAAAGCGGATACATAGAACAGGACGAGTTACAGTTGAGTGCTAAAAGTCTTTGGTTCTTTTCCTACAGGAGCTCGTGTGTCATGGCAGATAAATGGATTTCACTCTGTGTGCATCGTTGTTTGCATGTGACACGCAGCGTATCGGCTCTTCATCAGGTTGTTCCTGCAAAACTTCTCCAAAGGAGCGAGGCCGCTGACTGCAGCTGAGACCAGAGCTTTCCTGCTGCAGGGAGACTCAGACGGGGATGGAAAGATCGGCTGGGAAGGTAAGCAGAGCTGGTCACAGGTGAGCCGTTTGTCTTTTTTTAATGGAACAGTGCTTTGTCATTGCTGCAGTGACCAAGTGGCCTGGTTTTACCTCATCAGGAACATTCTGTTATTATTATTATAAAATGAGTAAGCCTTTAGTCTGACGTGTTTTTTTTTTTCTTTTTCTTTTAGAATTTTCTGCATTGGTCAAATCATCATAGTGTCTGTTCATAATGTTTATTACCTACAGTGAAAGACATGGACTCCACAAAGGCAGTGTGTTATAGGAAGTACTGGAAACCTGAACCTCCCATCGCTGCCACGTGTCTTTCCCTGACAATACAGTTAATAAACCGGAATATATTTCTCCAGAAATGTAATCGTGTCTCTTGTCTGTCTTGTTTCATGTTGTGATGTTATGCTCAGAACTGGGTGGATATGGTTCAGATTATCAGGCTCGATTTTCCAAATGAACCGTTTGCCATCTGACATGAATGATGTGCAACACCTTTACTGGCAGCTGCCAAATTACTGCTAGGAGACAAATGATAATGCACTCGGTCAGTCTGATTTGGAGGGTGATGCACCCTCAGGTGTAAGTCGCTTTGGAAAGAAACGGCTGCTTAATGACATTGTAGAGTTGTAGAACATTACAGAGTTGATGTACAAGAGACAGAAGCACCGTAAATGAGCAGCACGCTGTAGCCCCGGGCTGAATGCGCAGACCACGAAAACATCTGGATGAGGAAAAACTGTCCAATTCCTGCAGTTCTGCTGAAGCCTTTAAAAGCATTCGAAAAAAGAAAATTTGACCTCAGCATTCCCGTCAACTCAACATCATCATCAAGGCAGCATTGGCTGCTTTAGCCGAGTTAGCACATTAGAGCAGTGCAGCTTCAGCACAAACACTGCCGTCAACAGATTAGACCCATAGGTGCAAACGTGGCCTGGCTGGGAAGGAACACCAGAGGAGCTACACTGGGACAGGACTGGGACAGGACTGGGAGAGCATGCACAGGTCCAGACAATGTCTCTGGGATAAACCACTGTTTCATAAGATATGCGATCATAAATCAACTGGATATCAGCTTACGCTTGGAGATAAACGATCTCTTGTAGCTAAATCCAATTAAATGCGTCGTAATCACCATTTAAACTTTAGCTAATTGCACATCACACATTTACTGTATATTTCAAACTCCTTCAAAGAAAATATGATGGGCAATCTTCCCTCACTGTCTCCAATTACATGGCCTCGCTTGATGGGTTCCATCCCCGCTGTGAGAATTTAAACCTGATATTGAAGACGGGCAGGAATAGTTCCCGTATCTATGGCTGAGTCGTTTGAGGTGAGAGACCTAATTTGACCACGACTGATGCTAAAGACCGAGGTTTATTTTAACAGGTAATGTTAAGAAACAGCTGTAACAGTGGCGGCGTCACACACCAGGAAGCTCTAAAGCCAAAGAAACGGGGCTTTACAGAAATAAAGTCATGCAGAGACATCATGCCTGTTTGTGTTTTGTGGAAGATAATGTGCTGACACATCGATATAAAGCTTACATGATGCTAAGCAGCGTGTTTAAAAAGATGGGCAGATTTCATCATGCACTGCAGTGTGAGGAAAGGGATGATGAGACAAGGGTGGCCATGATAATGATACAGATGACAACAGAGCTGAGCGGTCCCTAAAATAACTCCCCAAATAGTCTCGCTACCTTAACCAGGAATGGTGTCAGAGAGCCACAAATAAAATCTGACTTCAGCTGCATTGAAGGATGATTTAAGTCAAGGCACCATATGAATGAATCCCACTGATCTCTCCTCCTCCCTCCCAGTCACACACACCTGCACACAGGGTGTTAAGATTTACTATATAATGAGATGAAAAGCTTTTTTTCCCAGATCAGTCACAGAAAATATGAATCTTGCTAGCAATTAAATGTTCGTTGATCAATGTGATTCATTAAAAAATCAATCAATCAATCTACATCAGCAGCTCACTTAATCATTAATTGTTAAAACAAATGAAACGGTAAACTAGAGCATGGATGCAAAAAGTTGTATTTCACTTGCATAATATAGACTACAAAACAGGCCAACCTCAGTGGAATGTTCAGATAAGGAGGCCAAACCAGACATTATTAATCAAACCTGTGTGATAGCAGAGTCTGTAACACTGTGTTTGCAGCGAGCAACATACCTCAATCTTCCTTCTGCAGTGCTCTGCACAAGTTTACGACACCGAGACCTGCATGACCACAGAGTCTGTTTCATCCCGATCAGCAGCGTATATAATTAGCCCTATGCAATATCAAGCACTTTTGCAATACACTTATCCTACCATTTAAGCATCTTCATTTATGTGCACATAAATAGAACAGCTCTGTCTACTGGACACATTTTTCAACCCACTGCTTTCGCTGCTTTGCGCGCAGTGTCTGTTACATAGCCTATGCATCAGATTTCGGCTGAGTGAAGGTATATAAGCTGTGGAGGACGGCGGCGAGACTCACTGCAGTGGGCAGATTCATCTGAGGGACTCCACTCTAGTCTTACAGATAGCACTGAGGTGAGTTACGCCGAGGAGCTGTGGACCGGTAGACACTTCAGTCTTGGCTGGTTCCAGACGTCGGCCTCGTGCAATGGGATATAAATCCAGGAAAGAGCTCCAAAAGGCCAAATCCTCAACATGGCTTTGGACTAAAAAAACAAAAAAAAGAAAAACGATTTTGGCAGCTGACCACAGCCGCCCAGGAAGCTTTTAAAGGTCTTGGTTTTGGAAATATGGGACTACCTTCTGTTTTGATTTGTTCATTGTCTTTTTGGGGTCCACCACAGAGGAATATTCACTGAGGGGAACTGGTTAATGCAGTTCACGGCAGAATGGCAGTGCACCACAGTTAGCTTAACTAGGGTGCAGAGAATCAAAGCTGACTTGCTTCAACATGCTGCAGCCAAACGGTTAAACTGGTGTGTTATCCTGTGCTCTCTTCCCCCAGTCAGTCATGGCATTCGCTGGACTTCTGAAGGAAGCTGACATCACTGCAGCCCTTGCGGCTTGCCAAGGTAATTCTTATCATCCTGGCACAGGCAGAAGCAGAATTAGAGGTTTTATTGCTGGAGCTGTTACTGAATCACACAATCAGTCCATTTTTTACAGCCTGTCTGCATCTACACGCGTGGTGCTTTTCAAACATGATCATCAGAGCTGCAGTCACATTATCTGGGTAGCCATTAATCAACACTTCTGGTCTTTATCTAGTGCCAAATTCAAAAATATCCAAGGTACAAGGTTTTTTTTTGATCATGTTCTTTATTAGTAGTTAATGTTAACATAAACTGCAGCGGAGTAAAGAAGAGTGGAGTTTGCGAGAACGTAGATGTGAAATGGACAGTCGTGAAAAGATTTACTTGACTCTGTGTGTGTGTGTGTGTGTGTGTGTGTGTGTGTGTGTGTGTGTGTGTGTGTGTGTGTGTGTGTGTGTGTGTGTGTGTGTGTGTGTGTGTGTGTGTGTGTTCATGTTAAATACTTGCTTCTCTTCTTACAGCTGCTGACTCTTTCAACCACAAGGGGTTCTTTGACAAGGTCGGCCTCGCTGGCAAATCCAAAGATGACCTCAAGAAGGCCTTTTCCATCATTGACCAGGACAAGAGTGGCTTCATCGAGGAGGATGAGCTCAAGTAGGCACATTACTTACACTTCATCTGCAGGCTCCCCCAGCTGTGCAGGGAGGGAAAGCCGGTAAATTCAGAGCGATGAGTTGGCCTTGAAGCTGGGGAAATAGAGCTAATCAAATATTTACAGCTTCAGAAATCCAACAGTATCCTGAAATATCAAGAGGACAGTGCAAATGTCTGCTCCAAGTTCACCGTGATCTTCCTCTCCAGGCTGTTCCTGCAGAATTTCTCTGCCTCTGCCAGAGCTCTGACTGACACTGAGACCAAGGCTTTCCTCAAGGCCGGTGACACTGATGGCGATGGCAAGATTGGAGTTGATGGTGAGGCAACATGTACATTTCTGTTGCAACAAGGTTGTAGAACAACCCCAACCGAAACGGTTCATCTTGTCTCCCTGCAGAGTTTACTGCCCTGGTTAAATGAATAATCTGACCAACATGCTAATTCACCACTCTAAAGGAACAACTTGAGCCAAGACTGACTCCTCCTCTTTTCTTCTCCTCTTCCCTCACACACTCTCTCTTTCATCGACTACAATAAAACTCTCTCCAACTGTCCACACCACTGTTCTCCGTGACGATTGTACCAGACTAAGATTATATGATGATTGGATGACTTGTGCCTTTCTCTCCCTCTCTCTCTGCCTCTGAATTTCTCTCTCACTTCTGCGGTTTTACTATGTGAGTTTATCTGTACTTTATGGGACTCAGACGGACGATCGAAAAACAATAAAGGGTCTTTTTCAATAAAAAAAAAGGCTTGAGTCTTGTGTTCAGCACAGTCATAAAATCAATTTAAGTAAAAAACCTACTTTACTTTTGAAAGGAACTCTAACGAATACACTATAAATACACCACCCATACTTTTACTATGCATGTTTAACACAAGATGCAACAAAAAATTGCTCAAATCTCAAACAATGATGATAACAATGATGGTAGGGAGGACAATTCAGACTCAAACTAACTGCTTTTCACAGAGGGCATGTATCACTGACACAATCAAAAAGATCAGACAGAAGGAAATCAGACTTTTCTGTTGTCAAAAACTACCAATAACGATGGTGAGGCCATTGGCTCTTTGGTGCCCTCTGGTGGTATATTTTTGCCCATACTCCATCCCTGTTTTCCAGCCATTTCTAAATTAAAATAAATCTAATCCTAGTTTTGGGATTAAGGTTTTATATCTGTGAATACAACGATCTATATTTACCCCTACATATGGGATCATGTTTAAATACTTTGTCTAAAGAAGCTGCTCGTACATAAGGATGACGTATGAGCAGAAAAGTACTAATGCCTGTTGGTGGAGAAGATGAGTGACATTTGAACAACGATGACAACATGATCTCTTCCAGTTGGAGAGATGAAGAGATCTGAGATCTTCTGGAGTTGTGGTCTGACACTAAAATAGTCTAGCCTCTCCAGGGCACATTAAGGCATTTAGTCAAGTACAAAAAGTGATGTGTATGCACAGTTGCTACACCTGTTTCCCACCTCATTCTTAGCATCTGTGACACGACTGATATTCTCCTATACTGTTGTGTTGTGATCTGATTCTCTTTAAATTTGTTAATTAGGTTATACGTAGTTTTCATCACAATGAGAATTTTTTTTTTTTTTCCTTTTTTCATTTGAAGGTTCCCTGGTGCTATGAAACAGATGAAGGAGACAAAGGGCATTGATAGCTGGGCTCAGCTCATGGCTTACATGGTGATATCATCGGAATGTGGAGCAGAGTTTTCACTTTGGTCTTACCTGGTCTGACATTAGTTTGTTTTCTTAGATGATGGTCAAGAAATGAAATCATTTGCCTCTGCGATCATGACAAACAGCCACAGGGTGGCGCTTTTAAACAATCCTGTCCAGGTTTGTGTCCCCTTTTTCCACTGCAGAATGAGCAAATGTGGGTTTAAAACTTGTAGATTAGATTTTAATGTTGGCAGGAACACTGAAATTGTTGTCACTCATAGTTGTTTAGTCAGGCGTTTACTGACTGTGATGCTTGAAGCAGTAATGAGTTGAATTCCCTTGGTTCTCGTTATAAAATGCTTCCCTCTCCGCTGGTTGCATTTAGTTCACTTATTGCTGGCTGGATTCACCAGAGACCCTGCTGTGCCAGGTGGTTTGAAATAGCTCAAAGACAACATATTCCTCTCAATTATTTCAGTGAGCTGGTGATTTCAGATTTTCTCTGACTCTCAACACAAATTTGTTTTTATCATCATTGGCATGAAACTCTCTGAACACATGTTAAATGGCTTTGTTTTTCTCTTTTTAAAGAAAATCATGAATTTTATCTCTTATAGAGATCAAAGATAGCAAAGAAAACTGCTTTTAATCTTCAGTGACCTTATATTTCAACTTTTAATGCATTCATCTGAAGCTCTTAATTGTTATAACACGTAAAAGAAAAAAAAGGATTTCTCTACTTTGATCATCAGGAGAGGGAGAAAGGATCTGAATTTGAGATGTGTGTAATCTTTCACATGCAGGGGTGTGTGTGCTCAGCAGGAAAGTTGATTAGACACTGACAGCAGCATGTTTGGCATACTGTATATAGGCATACACTGAGAGCTAATTGGCCAGATGCAGTGAGGATTAAATGAAACAAGGAGGAGCCCAGCTGAGGGAACAGTGTATCCAACCACGGCTTAGAAATTCAAGCATTTTTCATGCATATAAATAAGAGGGAAGGAGCATCAAGAGCGAGAGATCAACTTCAAAGCTTTACTTGCTGCTAACTGGAGACAGACTGAGAGAAAAACTGACAAACAGCTGTAAGTACCATCTGAAGAGTACAAGTGTTGATCAGGTGAGCAGCCTCTCTCAAGCTTTAACGCCCCTTTTCTCTGCTGTCCTTCTCTGTATGCTTTTCGTAAATGTGGAAATTATTTGGAATTTCAGGTAAGTCAACTATAACATTAGGTGAGTTTTATTTCATTATTCATGCTTTTACTAAACATTCATTCTAAATGATTTAGGTGTTTTCATAATGATGTCAGTTTGTCTCTCTTTTCCAAATGTAAAGGGAATCTAACCAAAGCAGTCAACTGCAAGTCAATGATGAATGTAAGAAATGGGAAACATAGCCTGCTTGTGTCAAATTATAGTTCATTTGTTTTTACTCAGCAGGAAAGATATGTCACTCACCTCTATCCTCTCAGCTGAAGCCATAGAAAATGCTCTCAAGGACTGTCAAGGTATTATTTCTACTGGACTGAACCCACGAATCCAGCAGATAAATGCAAGAAGGTTTTAAAGAACACGACTCGTGTTGCTGATCAAACTGATCTAACCTAATCCTGTCTTTATTCTACACTGTATGTCATTAAAAAAAAACAAACTCTAAAAGCAGCTGCAGCGGCCCTTGTTCCTTGTTTCCAATAGCAACTGCCTCCTGTCTGCTAATATCTTGCTTTAGTAGAATGATGATGCAATCTAAATCTGAAATGTTTTTGTCTGATTTAAGAAAAAGAAAAGAAAAAAAACTGCCAGCCATTTAAAATCTGTTTCAATCCCTCAAATTACAGAACCTGAGCAGCTCTAATGTTTTCTTGTCTGTGGCTGTGCCTGACTGCTACATTTGTGTTTCATGCTTCCAGCCCCTGAATCCTTCTGCTACAAAAGGTTCTTCCAGCTGTGTGGCCTCTCCTCAAAGACCCCCAAGGAAATCCAAGATGTCTTCCACATCCTGGATGATGATAACAGCGGCTACATTGAGGAGTCTGAGCTCAAGTGTGTGAAACAATGTTGTAAGGTGAACTACACGTGTGAAACACGTAGTTCAGGCAACTCACAAAGGTCATTTTAGGTCATTTCATTATTAGCCATGCAGTTAAGGGATGTGCGGGATGGTGTTTTGTTTTTTTTAACTGTGTGTGCAGGTACTTCCTGCAGCGGTTCCAGCCGGGGGCGAGAACACTAACGGAGGCAGAAACAAAGAGCTTCATTTCAGCAGCTGATGATGACTGTGATGGCAGAATTGGTGTGGAGGGTTGGTGTTTGGTTCCTTAGCGTTCAGTCAAAATCATATTAAAATATATTAAGATGGAATGAATGCAGAGGTTAAGAAGTATATCTATTTAGTTTCACTTTCTGGCCCCATAGCAGTATCACAGTTTGGAGAACCAGCACAAATGAGCAAATGTCTTTGGCAAAGGATTTCTATGATAAACAAATGTCTATATGTTAATAGTATATATTGTATGCACACTGCTTAAGACTGAATTTATACTTCAAAATCATTTCAACATGTTTTTCTTTCTGTAGAATTCCAGAGTATGGTGCTGTCCTGAGATTCACTGATGAAAGAGTTCAAGTCTTCAGATCATTTTATGCTAGCACATTCAAATTCTAGACTGTTCTGTTCCCTTCCTCAGTTATTAGTAATTTATTTTATTTTCTACTGAGGTATTTTAATGTCTACTAAGTTATATTTTTAAAATCAGTTCTTTGTAGGTCGAATTTTGTCCTTTCAAAGATAGTACATTATTTTGTACTTTGTTTCCTGACATTTATTTCTGTACATTTAGCAGACTGTGAAATGAATAAACTTGTGGAATACAAGTCCCAAAGCTTCTTTTTCCCTCATCTCTAAAATGTGGAATGTTATGAAATAATGCAATAGTGCTTGAATCCACTCAAAAAACAAAAAATATACTATTCAAAATTTGGAAATAGAAGCAATCTCAATTTAAAAAAAAAAAAAAGTTCTTCACTTCAATTGAAGAGCACTGCTGATATGATTCAAAGTTTTATAAGGAAAACATCTGGCATAACACAATTATTAAATTTCTTAATTTGTTTATTAATTTATTTCGGTATCCGATTGTTTGTATGTTTGTTTGCTTGTTTTCACAGCAATTCAATGTGTGTTCAATTATTAGGAATTTGTAAGAAGAGAGAAATTCAGAAAAAATCGAGGTTAGGAACTATCATTCTGTTTCAGTAAGTTTCTTTCGAACTGTTGACTTTGTTACACATTCGTGTCAAAAACAGGGAGTGGAATATGTGACGTAATGAGGCTTCTCCTCTCATTGATTTCACTTCCTTATTTTTAATCTTTTACGATAAAGTTTTTTTTTTACACTGTCCTAAATGTCTCTGGTTTATATTCTGTGAGGTGAGTGCTATTTTCGTTTCTCTGTTTTTTGCTAGCGTAATGTCTGAGTGAATACTAAGAAACACAACTCCATGGCTAACAAAGAAGCTAGTATGCTAGCTTCTGAAACGGGCTGACAGCCTCCACAATAACATCTTGGCTCATTATAATCAGATAGCTGTGTTTGTGTGGTTAGTAGTAATGGTAGACATAAAAGCCGCGCTGTTTCATGTTTTATGGTTTCTTCACTCCTGGTTACAGTGTGGTTCAAATATTTTTGCGATTTAACAACGCTACAAATGTAGCCAAAATAAATACAAACAAATTAAGTAGCATAAATTTCTTTTTAAAAATGGTTGTATAAGTTTTCAAATGAATTTCTGCTATAGCATCACAAGAAATTAGAAGGAAAAGAATTTAGTTCGGTTGTGTATTGTTATTGATCCAGAAAATACAAGTAATCGTACAATTTCCTAATAAATTTACTGATATTTATTAAATATGTTTAATAGTATAATTTCTAAATATACTCACGTTTGCACTAAACTGTTAGTGTAACTCTTACTTCTCTTGCATTTAACATAATGTGACACTGCAACGTCACTTGTAGTTAATAGTTTAAAAAATATATATATTTACAATACTCAAATTATAATTTAATGTTTATTGTGTGCAGAGTAATGCAGTTTTAATCCTGTAATGCAGATGTATTGACAATAACTGTATTGGTGTATTGAGTGACTACCTTCCATGTTTCTAATTAAATTTATTTGGTATTTGTTGCATGTACAGTATGTATGTGATGTTCTTGTGTTTATTCTGCAGACACGTGACATACTGACCAAACAGCCTTTGGAGTAAAGGCATTCCATGTAGAGCTACACTAATGCAGATGATTAGGTAAAGAACACATTTCGTAAATATAAAAAGTTGCCTCCTGAAAGAAACTTGGCGTATTTTCTCCACACAGTTTTGTTTATGTTAAAATTTTGCATTTGTTTCAGTCCTAGAATGGCATCTGGAATGCAGGAAAAACAGTATACACCATCTCTGCTCAGCTTTTTTATTTATAACCCTACGTTTGGACCCCGGGAAGGAGAGGTTGATTAGTGAAGCTCACTTTTTACAGTTCAATTCATTTATGTTTTTATTTTCAAGAACAGCTGGATTGTAAATAAGTTCATTTGTGTGAATGTTTCTTTTCTTTCAGGAAGAGAAGAAGATTTTGTTTTACCATCCAAGTGATGTGGAGAAGAATGAGAAGATCCGAAATGTGGGCCTCTGTGAAGCTATTGTGCAGTTTACTAGGTAACAATTTCGGTTAAAGTTTGTTCTTTACAAGTGAAAAGGCTACATCAGCACTGAACTGACAGCCTTCTTCATCTTCAGTAACAGAAAAGGGAAATGTAATGACAAGTAGGAAGAGTCATACTGATCCTTGTCATTTGTTTTCAGGACATTCTGTCCAACAAAACCAGCTAAGTCTCTTCACACACAGAAGAACCGCCAGTTTTTCTTTGAACCTGAAAACAATTTTTGGATAGTCATGGTATACCAAAGGCTTCTGTGTATTTTACATGTTTAATATTTACTTACTGTTTGAAACTTGGCTTGCTGAACCTTATAGTTATTCTGCTGAATGTTTCTTAGGTGGTTCGAAACCCAATGATTGAGAAACCAAACAAAGATGGTAAAACTCAAACAATAGAATATCAGGAGGAGGAAATTCTTGTGAGTACGAAATGATTCATTTTAATTCAATTAATATTTTCAGTCAACGCTGTCGTCACCAAAACATGCCCGTTTGGGTTATTGAACCAAACGTGCACGCACCCCACACCCTCCAACAACCCTAATTGGGACTAAGTAGCACTTAACGGAATAAAGGGAGAGATTTTGTTTTAATAGATGTTGTTGGGCCTGCAGGACACAGTTTATGGGGCAGTGGTGAAACAATGTTACAGCATGTATAAGGTGAGTATGACCCAGCATGTCATTATGCTCCTACTGTAGAGAAAGTATTACCTTGTAACAGGGATTGATTTCTTCCAGCTCTTCAATGGCACCTTTGCCAGAGCGATGGAAGCTGGAGGAGTGGAGCTGCTAATGCAGAAGCTTGAAAAGTTCTTCTACAGGGTAAAGAGCTCGCTACAATATCTAAATATATCCGTGTTGGATTCATTCTTTACATTTGTTTGAATTTTTATAAATGGACCAACAGATACTGTATAAGAAATCAGGAGATCCCCAACAGTCAGTCACATGGACAGACTACGATTGAAGCTACTGCCCTTCAGCATGCACAGACACTGTATTTTCCATGTTGCTGTACCAAGATTTCATTGTCTTAACTTCTTGCTGTTGTCATCTTTGACAAATCAGCTTTGGAAAAGACTGAAAATACGAAATTATTATTAGGGAATGTCCATCAATTTCACTAAGTGTTGTTCTGTACCTGTCAGGGCTTAAGTGTTGGTATGCATGTCTCTCGAGATGATACCGTTGGCTTTGCTAAGTTTCTTATTGTACTGTAAGCAAACACATGTAGTCAGGTAAACTACCCCCTCTTGTCTTCTCTGTATCCTCTCTCTCTTTGCTTGGTTTACTTCTCTGCAAGCAACTGTTTTGGTGTTTTGCTTTTTTTTTAGATTTAGCCGTGATTTAAAAAAAAAATGTCCCAGTCTCCTAGGCTCTTTCCAATCCAAAGAATATTTTGCTATTGTACTGAAGGATGCTGTAAATAATTAAAGCTTTTGTAATAATACATTTCTTAGTTATTGAAGGTTTCTTAACCTACATTTGTTTGCCTGTATGTCCATATTGGTGTTTCAGTATCTGCAGACTCTCCACTTGCAATCCTCTGACCTATTGGATGTGTTTGGAGGAATCAGCTTCTTCCCTCTGGATAAGATGACCTACCTAAAGATCCAGTCATTTGTGAACAGAGTGGAAGAGAGCCTCAGCCTCATCAAATACACAGCCTTCCTCTACAATGATCAACTCATCTGGTACAGACTGAACACATGTCTGTGTAACCTTTGTGTTTTTGTCCCTGAGCAGCTCAAACTGTGATACGTGACACTATTTTTAGTTTCAAATTTAAAAAGACTGTACACAGCCACACATATTTTGTATTTTACAGATTATATTGAAATTAAAGGTTATATTATCTCCTTTTGTGGTTGGGCATGCAGGAGCGGACTGGAACAAGATGACATGAGGATCCTGTACAAATACTTGACCACATCACTGTTCCCCAGACACACTGAACCAGAAGTGAGAAGGCATTGATTTAGTTCACAGAGCCCAGATAAAGATTGCCATGAAGGACATGATAAAGCTTTTGTGAATTTAAGTTTATTAATATTAGTTTGTGAGTGAATTCTACGGTGTTCTCTCTTCAGTTGGCTGGCAGAGACTCTCCTCTGAGGCCTGAGGTTGCAGGGAATCTGTTGCACTATGGGAGGTGAGGCACCAATCACATGCTTTTTGTATTGTTTAAAGAAAATCCAATCTGATCTATATTACCAGTGGAGTCATTTGTTGTTGCATGTTTTGATCTCCAAACCTGCTTACAACAAAAGACAAGTGATTTGGTTGCTAGAATTAACTTTACTTAATTGTTTAACACTAAGTGTGTTTACATATACGCAAGAAACTTGAAGATGGCGAACTAGATAATGCGATCCGCGAGTGCGCTCTGTTCCACTTACATTTGAACCAGGCTTTCTGTAACACCATGAAAAACAGTTTAACAAAGGCCACAGTCCTGCAACATGTCCTCTCTTCCCCAGTCTTTGGCTACTTACCACTTTTACGGGTGAGCGAAAGTGGTGCAGTCGAACTAGTGCTCTGTGCTCCTGACTTGGGTTAGCTCAAGCTAACTTTGTGTATAAGACGACTGTTTGATTCTTTCTTCACAATCGGAAACTTTTTGGAGTGTTGTTCATTACATCGATGTCAAGTAAGCATTATATGTCATTTTTACTTTGACACAAGCCCCAAAGGTGGCCTGACTCCAGCCATAGTCTGACTTCTGCAAACTGAAACACAGAAAGTCCAGTCACATAAATTATTCATGCAAACTAAGCTAGAGGCATAGCCCGATTTAGAGGTGCACGGAAATGCACTTAATGAGGCCTCAACATTAAATATAGTAAATACTACTGCTTTTATCAGACATTCTTTCCCTTCTATGACAGTCTTCTCGGATACCGGTTTATTAATGGAATATTCTGGCAATCATCCCTTTTTTTCTCACCAGGTTTCTAACAGGACCTCTTAATCTCAACGATCCTGAGGCCAAATTCCGATTTCCAAAAATATTTGTCAGTGCAGAGGACGGCTATGAGGAGTTGCATCTGATAGTTTATAAGGTACAAGAGCACACCTGGTCTGCCATTGCACATCAGCTTAAAGGCTTAATTCATTAATTCATGTACTTGTTTATGTGCATGAAGGTGATTTTGCATGAAATGCTCCACTTCTATGTAAAAAGTCTGGGTTGTTGAGATTATTCAGATCTATTTTAGAAAGATGAATTAAATCTGTCCAAAGCTGACCATCACATTAATGTAATATCTGAACTGTGTGACTTTGATTCTGCATTAATATGCATGACCCTGCTGTTTCGCAGGCAATGAGTGCTGCAGCCTGCTTTATGGTCAGTGGTAAGTGTACACCCATCACCCACTCACTAAGCTGTATGTCACTCTATTTCATACTGATGGACCATTTTTGTTGCTCATATTCTTTCCTGCTTTCTTGCTCTAGCTTCCGTGGAGCTGACCAGGGACTTTTGTGAGCAGTTGGACAAATTGGTGGGCCCTCAGCTCACTCTGCTGGCCTCTGACATATGTGAACAATTCACCATTAACCGCAGGATATCAGGGTCAGCTGAGTCTCTCACTCTCCCATTTGTACTTGCTCTTGTTGCTTCTATTTTTGGCTTCAACTACTGAACAGTTTTCTTTTCATCTAGTTAATTTACTTCAAACTTATGAACCTGATTGTTAATCCCTTTTTAACTGTTTCATTTGTTCTAGCTGCTCTACTAGAGCCACAACTCAATTAAAATAGTTCTACTGATTAATGGATTATTGAATTGACTTGTAACGCTTTTGTTTGTCACCATTTTGAGACTTACTTTGTATTACTCTGTCTTGGTGGTGATAGAGGAGACTCTATATTATCAAGGGTTGACAGAGGGTAACTCAAGCAGAGCTCCCTTGAAGAGTGGCATGCTGGCCCATTCTCATTTAACCCCATCATTCAGCTTCAGATACGTTCTTGCTTGTAATCCAACACTGGACGACTGTGCCTTAGATGTTTAATAGGCTCCTTTTTTAATCGCCTTAGTGAAGAGCACACACACACTGAATTAATAACACCGTCCCATATTTCCTAGTTGGCAGTCAGGTCCATCCTGATTTGGCCTGAAGAGATCTGTAATTAGAGACATTCTAGTTAAAAATATATTGTGTAATGTGTGGACTGAAATGACACTATCACAAAGCATTAAAATATTTAGCCGGTGTTAGTATATAGTACGGTTCAGTCAGTCCGTGCCTTTTAATTCTATTGACAAAACTCCTGTTAAACAAGTTGAAAGGTTGTCCAACACTCTGAAGTAGTATTAATGTATAATATTCCTTTTGTTTGAATGTTTTGTCTGTCCAGGCCAGAGAAGGAGCCCCAATTTAAGTTCATCTACTTCAACCACATGAATCTGGCAGAGAAGAGCACCATCCACATGAGAAAAACTGCCAGTGTCTGCCTCACCTCCGTCCACCCAGACCTCATGAAGATCCTGGGAGACATCAACTGTGACTTTGCCAGGTACTCCTGGCAACATTTGACCTGTGATAGATGCTGGGGGTGTATGTGTCTTTGCCAGAGTTGCCCAGGCTATTTTAAGAGTGTCACGGTAATCAGATGATCATACTGACTTTGAAAACGAAGAGGTAGATCTAGTTAATAATTTGGTTGTGGAAAATGTATCCTGTATAACCGTAATAAGATAACATAACAATGCTCGACACTTGCCTTGATCAGTAGTTTTCAGACAAAGTGCATAAGCTAACAAGCTCTTCATAGTTTCCATGGATTTAAAAACAAATGTGTTATGTGTCAGATATTTTATACAAGCTTATTCAGACTCACTAATGGAATAACTATAGAAATTAACTTAACTTATATAATGCTATTGATGTTTCAACCTACTCTAGACATGGTTGTTTCCTTAATTGATGAGTGTTACTGGTGGTCTGTCTCACAGAGTGGATGAAGATGAAGAAATTATAGTCAAAGCTATGACGGACTACTGGGTAGTTGGCAAGAAGTCCGACCAGAGAGAACTGTATGTGATCCTCAATCAGAAGAACGCCAATTTGATAGAAGTAAACGGTAAGTCTTATTCACCCGGTAATTCAATCTGTAATCCTCGACTGATACTCGAACTGTTGTCTTTCTTTTTGCAGAGGAAGTTAAGAGGCTTTGTGCAACACAGTTCAACAATATATTCTTCTTGGACTGACGCAGCAGAGGGATTCTGTCTCACCACACTAAAGCTGTCTCTGGACAACATCTCCATAATGCAGGAATTGCATAAAAAAATTAATTTGATCAGAATGTCTTTCACTAAGGTTTTTTTTTTTTTTATTTGTCCAAATAAAATAGTCTAATCTTTATGTAATCAAGTGTACATTGAGATCTGTATGGAACACATATTTGTTTTCTTTGTACATATTTGTAAAATTGTATTTGTTAAGTTTATTTTTATTTAACACAATGTGACATAGTCCTCAATTGACATGCACAATTTAAATTCGGTTCCTTTATGATTAGTGAGAGTTCATATAAGTTTTTGAAATGCTAAATTCAAATAAATTAAGAATTCCTTTTATAAAGTGTTTTCCTTTTGTTCACCTTCCAAAATTTGCAACAAATGTTCAGATCATTAGAATAAAATGAATTTAAAACATTAATATGTCAAAGCTAAATAAATTTTTGAACTATGAATTATGAAAACATGAGATAGCCCAATAGTTAATTTTTAATTAATTCACGGGTTTCCATCAAAAGTTTTATTTGAATCCATCTAGTCGTCTCGGGCATCCTGAAATTAAATTCAGTCGCAGCGTTTTACATATCACCGACATTATCTATTAAAAATAGACAATGAGAGCGATGTACACATAAATGTGCAATTCAAACTCCAGACCAAAAGGTGGCGTTAAAACTTACAGTAGCTGTTGTGAAGGAACGCGTCGTAGAAGTAGCCCCACCCCTTGAGACAACCGCCAATTCCTGAATTATAGCCAATCAGCGCCATGTATTGAAAATTCAAAAAGTAGATCCTTACGTTTGACTAGACGCCGTCTGTTGTTCTGTAAGTTTGTTTTTTCGGGACAGTGAAGGAATAAGTTTATATTCTAAAGTACGACTTCAGCGATTAATCGAGGTAAGAGGGACATGAAGTTTGTTATCTAAAACTCTGACATCTTGGCCGGTGAGTTCCTTCGTGTTTGTAGTTAGCGTCTTTCGCAACAGCTACTTTGGTACTTAACATGTTGTTTTGGGTTTGTGCATCGTGAAAATACATAATGTATATCCCGTAATTTATTTTAGCACGCCTGGTAATGTGTAGAAAAACACATGACATTTCGAAGAAAATTATCTATGTTTGACGCACATGAATAACTTCGTGAATACACACGTAGGAAATATTTGGGGAAACTGTACGTCTTTGTAATTACGATGGTTTATCTGCGTGTCCACCAGCTTATCTCAATAGAAAACGCGTGTTATTTTGCCTTTTGTTATTGTCACGTGAGTTGCCTAATAGTCCAACCATGGTATAATAATTATAACGTTGGATAACTTCCAGTTTTTATTTTCTGCAGGTACGTGAGCATGGAAGCTAAATTCTCACACCTGTCCCAGCGCGACAACAGTGTGTCGATGCTGAGGGTGAAAATGTCCCGTCGAAGATCTCAGGCCCAGAAAGAGAACCGAGAGAGGACACTGAACGCACGCAGGCAGCTAGAAAAGCTCACGGAACTCGATGTCTCCTCCGTGGACGCCTCTGTTGTTGCCATGACCAACACGTCCGTCATTCATGAGAGGACTTTAAATGGCACTAAAAGTAAAAATCAAAAGCACATACGAAACGTATCCCTTTGTTGATTAGCAAATTCCCCAGTGATAAGAAGGCCACAGTGTTTGTCCATCAATACGGCTTGCTTGTGAATTATTCCACGTTTCAATGTGTGTTTTTTGAACAGAGGCAGCAGTGGAAGAACGAGTGAAACAGCTTGAGCGATGGAAAGAACGCAAGGCTCTTCAAAAAGAAAAGGAAAAGAGAGAAAAAGAACGCAAGGGAGTTTTTAAGACTGGTCTTTATCATCCAAAGGACAGGCTTGTAATGTTCCCTCAGCCTCAGGCACCAGCTGCCTCAGCCAGAGGGAAGGAGGTAAGACAGGAGTGACATATTTAGTTCTTCAAAAAGGACTGTAGGTGAATGTTATTAAAAGATTAGTGCTTGTCTTTCAGATAAAAGAACACACAGTTCCATCCCACAATACCAGAGTCACTCGCTCAATGAAACAGCAGCTGCAATTGCAAATGGTACTGGGGTTTTTCTTATTTTTACATTACGTTCCTATACACTGAACCCTAAATTTCTCGTCATAATGTTTAAAATATACAGAAGCCCCTGAAGGTGCAGGAACCAAAAACCGTGGCAGTGAAAGGTAATTAACCACTGATCTCCCTTTTTTAAAATTTCAGTATATAGTCTTTGATCTTGTGTTTTCTTTCCTTTTTTCACTCCTGTAGCTCAGCCTGGTCAAAGACTAACTAGGACCCACGCAGCAGCTGTCAAGTCTGCATCTGTACAGACTAAAGCCAAGACAGGTAAAAGATGAAAATTTCAGGCCTTGTACACTGACTAGGTTCTTTTACTCTATTTTATTTTCAACGTTGAATATTAAAAGGGCCTCGGCCATGTCAATTCACTTGTAGCTGAGCCTTTATCGACCAGATCAGCCAACAGGCCTCCTGTTACAAAGAAACTTGCAGCGAACGACAAACCAAAGGACAAGCCGGCAGGTATAAATTGAGCTGAGGCTCTTTTTAGGAGGATCACTATTTTTTTGTTTGTTTGTTGTTGTTTTTTCATTTAAGGCCTGAAACCATGAGTGAGTCGATGCTCAAAAATTCAACTTTTTGACTCAAAATTTTTTTGAAATAATTCTTTTTTTTTTTCTTTAGAAACAAGAACTACAAGAAGCAGGGCACTGGTCAATGTTGTGGCACCGTATTCTGTCACACAAAAGGAACACAAAGGTCTCAAGAAGTATTTTCAAAGCAAAAGAATATCATGTGGACAATATTTGTACTTATGTTATTTTCTTTCTATGTAATATAGAAGCTGCAAACACTGATCCACCTGCTGTGTCCACGGTGAGCACATCAGGCTGCTAAATCATGCTGTGTTTAACATGTGACTTAAGACTATAATCAGTTTGTCTTTTTGTGTAGGAGCCTGAGGAAAGACCATGCCCACCCAGCCCACTGCCCCCGTCTAAGCCTGATCCCAGTGTGATGGACCAACTTCAGGCTGACTCTGTCCCCGCTGAGGATGCTGCTGAAACTACATCTTTTGCTCCAAAAGATTTTACCTTCCAGGCTCCCTCTGGCTTGGCACCGTATAAATTTGAACCTCTCACCCCTCGATCAGCAGATGCCTTCCTTACACCCAGGTTTGTGTTTTGTTGCCTTTGATCAGATTTTAAGCGCTGCATAAAGTTGTTTTGCTTGTTTGTTTTTTTCAAATGATCATCCTTGCTGTCGCTTTATTTCACAGCCTCAGCTTCAGTCTTCCGCCCGCTCCAGTGTTGGATTTTGAGCCTCAGGATGTGCCAAATGATCCGCCACAGCCTAAGACCCCTCAGTGCTCTCCCCCTGTAGAAGCCCCTCCCACTCCAGCCTGCACCACGGAATCTCAGCACGATGTCCCGTACTTCAGAGCAGAAATCGCCGGTGAGACACACAGGCTGACGAGCCTGTGTGTCCACTGGGAGGCTAAAGTAGAAGACGAGTCCATTCCGGAAGAGAGTGAGTTGACGTTTACGCCAGTGTGTGTGTGCATTTCCTAACTGTGGCTGAAAGGACGTTCCCTCACAGAAACCTGTTTGTTCAGTGAGAGACCAGATGCGTACAGCAGTGGGCCAAGCAAGGCTGTTGATGAAGGAGCGCTTCAAGCAGTTCGGTGGACTTGTGGATGACTGTGAATTTGCCAGAGGAGAGAAGATCACCACATGCACTGACTTGCAGGGATTTTGGGACATGGTTTATTACCAGGCGAGTGGCTAGAAAGGAGGAAAAAAAGAAAACTGAATTGTCACACACAATGCAAAAAGAAACCTATAATTATTTCCTCCATAATTCAGGTGGAGGATGTCAACAAAAAGTTTGAGGCTTTGAAGGATGCAGAGAGCCGGGCCTGGGTGGAGGAGCGTAAACCACCACCACGACCCAAGAGATTAGTGAAGGTGAAGAGTCTTCACGTCCACGCATGCCTACACTATAATTCTACTGTGTATTGCACCTCATCGTCTACATACAAAAAACATTGCGATCTCTCTTACCCAGAAACCATCAGTTGCCCCTGTCAAGCCAACAGGAAGCAAAGCAGCAGCAAAGTCTCGCCTGGCTGCTGTAAAAGCAGCCATGAAGGCGAAGCAGCAGGGAGCCGACAACATCGACTCCAATGCCAAGGAACCACAGCCAGAGCCTCAGCCTGCTGAGTCTTTGGTCTTTGATGGAGGGTTCTTCCAGGTGGAGAGCCCTGCCAGGCCAGCGGGTAGGGGACAACTATTTCAGTGCGCTCTGTTTCCTGTTTCCAGATCTGGGTGAGTTGGAGTAATAACTCAAGGCTGTTGTTCTGTCGTTTGTGACTGTAGGTTCTCTGAGGAGATCCAGCCGCCTGAGTGCTGTTCAGCCTCAAGCCGCTCCCTGCTACCTCTCCCCCCGACGAGGCCCTCGACGGTCCCTGGCATTGACCCCTGTTCCCACCCCTCCCTCTCAACGCTCCCACGCTCCTTCCCATCCCAGTCAAACCCCAGTACGAGCTCCAGAGTCTCTGTGTGGCACTCCTCGCTCATCTCAGCAGCACGCTGTGAAGGCTTCTCTTGTCTTCACACCTGTTAAAGAAGTGCTTCCAGGTGGATGCCAGCCAGAAGCTGATTCTGAATGCAGCATCGTCACCAATCCGCTTGCAGCCGTTTCTGTCCCTGAGGAGCGAACGGCCGAGGCTGCTGATGCTGTCCTGCCATCTACCTGTCAAACGCTTGCGGCAGTCCGCCCAGGTGCCGAGCCCACACACCTCAACTTCACATTGTCCCCCTGTGCCTCTCAGAGCCGAGCTTCCATCTCCCCCCAGCTCCCTGCTGAGGCCCAAAACACATCTGCTGTTGAGGTAACAAATCTGGTTTTTTACCAGCGTTTCTTCTCATTTGCAGAATGAGACCATAGACAAGTTATTCTCCTGTAAATTTAGGAAATATCTGGCTTGGATTTTGAGCGTTACCTCCAGCCTTCACAGAGGTGCAGCTTGTCACCAAAGGAGACGGTCACCATAGAGATGCTCTCACCCATGGCAGTAGATGTAGAAATGGAGAGTCCCAAAGTTCAATCAGAGGATCTGCTTTCTCAGCAAAAACCAGGTAAGTTTAATAGATCATTACCCCTTTTTATCCCCTTCTTCACCTGGATTTTTTAAACTAACTTGGCAGCTTTGGGCACTTTTCTTTTAAACTTAAATAAATTGCACATTTGATGTTTTATTCACTTGTTACCATAGCACCACCAGCGGTGTCTTCACTCCCGATACTTCACTCACCACAGGTCATAATTTGTCTTTCTTTTCCCTTTTACATGCAATATTACATTTCTTTATTGCCTTCTTTTCATTGCTGATTTATTCCCCCCTCAGACCCAGGCAGTGGAGTCTGCTCTGCTTCTCTTCACCCCAAACCCGAAGGACCGGGTACGCCAGTCTGTCTGTCCGAGTGACCTAATGGTCTTTACCCCTCCATTATAATACAAGATTTTTTTATTTTTATTTTTTTTAATTTGGATATGTGTATATTTACAAGTTTTGCAATGATTTTAAAAACAGAGGGGGGGAAAACCCAAGTGATTTTTAAGGTTTAATAAAGAGTGGAATATAGTATTGTTTTTATCACACTTTACACTTGGACTCAATAATAAAACAGCAAGTAGTATTGATATAATTTGTAATCTGTCTTTCTTCCATCCATTTGTGCTAACGCCCTGGTCTTAAAATTTCCTTCTCTTTGACAATACTGCAGAAAAGCACATGAATCACACCAAATTTAGGTATAAAAGCATAATAGCATGGTATAGGTATAATAGCATGGTGGTGCTGTCACTGTCCCCTCACAGCAACTGCAATGAATCCCCAGGGGGCCAGGGGCTTTTCTGTGCCTAGTTTGCCCCCATACCCTACCAGAGTCGGGTAATAGATGGGAATTGAATGCAATGCAGTAGCGTCATCTAGTGGACAAACATAATTACTACGACTATATTGAATATCCATTTTCTCTACCTGCTTAATCCACACTTTGGGTCTGCTGGGGCCTATCCCAGCTGTCACAGGGCAAGATTCGGGGTACACCCAGGATAGGTCAACAGCCTATCGCAGGGCTAACAAAGACAAACATTCACCCTCACTCACACACCTATGGTCAATTTAGAATGATCAATTCACCTAACAAGCATGTCTTTGGACTGTGGGAGGAAGCAGGAGTGCCCGGAGAAAACGCACGCACGCACAGGGAGAACATGCAAACTCTGCACAGAAAGGCCAGAGCCGAGATTCGAACCCCGAACCTTCTTGCTGTGAGGCGACAGTGCTAAAACGGTTACACTATTTACACTGACTTTCATGTGAAGAAGTTTATATCTCTGGCTCAGGAAAGGCTTCATGTTTGTGGTTAATATCTGCGTTCGAACGCTGGAAACAAAAGTTGATCGAAGAACTGACTAACTGTCCCGATCTTCCCTTGCACTTCACAGCCTTTGACTTTGTCATCTTTGGTTTTCGCAACCTGTTTGTCATGTTCTTCAATTGGTTGTGGAGACAACCTAAAGTGTTCTGATGAAAAAAAGAAAAAATTAAAGCAGTTTAAGAGCTTAAAGGGTGATTTGACAAGCATATATATATATTTTTTTTTTATTAGTATTTTAATTGGTACTAGTGTCAGGAAATAAAACCACCAAAACAAACCTGCAGACTGTGATTCATCAGTAACTTCAGTTAGGTCGTCTTCACTCTTTTGCTCCTGACCAGTGGGCAAGTCGGTTTTACCACTTAAAATCTCTGCCTGTAATTACAAAAATATAAATACGGTCGTATGTATATTTAAAAAAAAAAAAAAGAGAGGAGCTGACCTGTTGGGTGTTTGTGGCCTGCATGGTGTTCTCATCGCTCTCTGCCTTGGAGGGATCTCCCCTGACCTCAGTATCAGGGCTGGCCGGTGGAAGTCCGTCAGGACCTTCAGAAACTTGCAGGAACATCTCAGCACATCCAAAGAGCACTTCTAAAAATTCCAGGAATGTAATCTACGCCACAACAAATGACACAGAGAAGGTAATAAATCAGAGAAGGGTAACTGAGCAAGGAGAGCTGGTGTGGACACATGAGCACCTCCTCATCTAGACAGGAGGTCAGATTTGTGGGGTCGAGCCTCTCTGCAGTGATGATTTCCATTAATCTGGCAGCGGTCAGATTTTTATCCAGCAGGTTTAGACCCTGGCAGAGAAAAGAAAACCACATGAATTTATTTTTCACATATTTCGAAAAAGATATTTGTCACCGCTGATTAAGTAACTAAACATTTGATTTTAATTCAAAAAATCTATTGACGTAACGCACCTTGAACATCCACAGCAGATCACGGCAGGTCATGATTTGGTCACTTTTGGTGGCTGTACTGCTCTTACAGTAGTTTTTATACATTTTCCAGCACTTCTGTAAGTTATTTACTGCAGCCGCAGTGTAGTCTGGCTGCCTAAACAGGAAGCCTAGATCAAAAAAGCAGCTGTTATTATTACGCCACCATCACTTCATTTACTTACTAGTGTATTATATAATAGTGTTTGAATTACTCTGTGTGTGTGTGTGTGTGTGTGTGTGTGTGTGTGTGTGTGTGTGTGTGTGTGTGTAACTGTTGTTTTTTCCATTGCACTGTAACTAAGAGTAACATTAACTCCTTGTTTTGTTGTGATATGAATTCTGGTCATACCTTTTACACATCTAGCATTAGGAAGGATGTTTTCTGTCACCAGTTTAGTAAAGCAGTCAGCCAAAAGTGACATTTCTGACCTGTTTGAAAAAACAAAAAAACAAGTGCACTCTTTCTGTTGGCAAAAGTCTGCAGGGAAATTGTTGAACAAAACAGCATGTTGCAAATATGGCTAAGAGCTCTGTTTCCAGACATCGACTGTCATGTCATCCCTTACACCAAGTCCTTATGGTAGATGTGGTAGCCCACAACCACCAGAAAGCTGAGGAGCTGGCGGAGAACAATGGGTGTGAAAGGAGAGTGGACGTCCGTCACAGTCGCTTCATCTGAGACACACAGGGAGGGAAAACATCAAGCTCGCGATGCAGATACACAGGGGGGTGATATGAGGGAAACTCACCCTCGCCTCTGATAAACTGGTCAGTCTGGCTCAGAGTAAAGTGATGGTGGATGTGACAGTCTTTGAGCAGGCGCCACAGCTGCAGACGGGTCAGCTGAAACAAGCTGAGTGGGGACTGAGAGCGGCCGAGCCTGCTGTAGAACCTATAGATAGACCTCAGCTCAGCGCCATGCTTCAGCACTGCAAACACCACCTGGTGGAAACCAGCCGTGGCGTCAGCTCAGGCCTCAGACCCAAAACTAGGAGGAAATGTTGCAGCAGAGCCTGACCTGTTCGTACTCAGTGTCGCGCTCTCTAGCAGGGATCACGGCCAGCAGATGTTCGATGTTCAGAGTCATGTCTGGTGTACACACACACACAGGGAGAAGGCACAGATATGAGTGTGTGACACGGCACCCAGGCTGAGGGCAACAGCTGAGCATTTTCTAAGGGCTGTAGGGTTTTACCACTCAGCGGGTTGAGCACTCTGCTTGAATTCAGGCAGTGCGCCATTATTTGATCGTACACCAGTTCTCCCTCAAAAACACGTCCATCTGCGCTCGTGAATTTTCCCTGCGTGACAGGGACGATGTCAGCGAGGGGTTTCTCTACACTTTAATGGTTCCCTTGGCTGAAACTGTACCTTTGAAAGGCTTTCGTTGTTTTTCCACTCTCCATCATAGCTTGCACCACTGGCAAAGCAGACTCGTCCTTGTCCGTGTCTCTGACCCTGAACAAACTCTCCCGTGTAATGACTGGTGAGGAAAAAATGCAGTCTGTCCCCCTGGCTTATGTTCCAGAAGTGAGTTCCTCTGCCATGCTGCACAAAAAGAGAGAGCCTGAGATTCAAAAGAAAACATTTAAAAAGGATAGAAATCTCTAGGTCTGGGCATAATCTGGCATAGCAGGGAGAGAAAATATGCACGGGTTTTCTGCAAAACCTGGACTCCATTCTGCCACATGCCCACATACTGCTGTTGGAGGTTCATCCACCTCATTGTGCCTTCTCCATGTCTCAGGTTGTTCCTCCATTCACCAGAGTAAATGTTCCCAGAGGGGTAGCTGTTAATAGATGGGTGTCACCTTCAGATGAGTCAAATACAAATACAGTATAGAGAAAAGACAAAGATCGTATACATACCATCTCACTCCCCACCCTTCTTTCCTGTTCCTCACCCAGTCTCCTTTGTACCAGGAGGTCTTTTCCTGGTTATAATAGATGGAACCCTAAATTAAAAACAGACAAATAATTCATATAAAGCTGAAATATATACCTGATGCACATTAGTGAATCGTACCTTTCCATGTCTCTTTCCAAGACCCCATTGTCCTGTGTACACCACACTGTTCTTTAAACTTTTGTAGGTTCCGATTCCATGACGTAAGCAATTATACACTTCCCCGTCATAAGTGCTGCCATTAGGCCAGGTGTAAATGCCTTGGCCCATGGGCAAATTGTACACAAATTCTCCCTGTTGGGTCAGATGCACAGCATGTCAATTGGACATGACACATGTTTAAAAATACATGTGTTGCACAGCATATCAATATCTGTACTCCATTCAAGAGAAGGTTAGCATTGTAATATGGTGCATACCTCATATGTCAATCCATCAGCATGTATGAAGACTCCCCATCCATCCAAAAGACCCTTGGAAAACATCCCCTTAAAAGGCAAAACAGGGGAAATATTTGTTCTTATGGGAGCTGGATTAAGAGTACACTACACTAAAAAATATCATTTAAAAGCACCTTTCAGGTAAGTCTTGCAGTCCTTTCGAATAAAATCTACTTGCAAACAATGAAATACTAATACCGGTCAAAACGTCGTTTAAATGTGTACCTTGTAGATGTGACCTCCTTCAAAATACGCGACCCCTTCTCCATGAAACTGGCCTGCACACGTCTCCCCCTCATGTCTGCGAAGTAGCCAGTACTATAACAATCAATGTTGGGGATGATTTAAGAACAAACATATGGTTTTATTCCAGAAATGTTACCTCTGCACCGTTAAACAGATGAATATGTAGATTTCTAGACCCTCGACATTGTCGGGCTGATGGTCGCTTCCACCGAGTTCTGTCAGCTCCGCTTCGACTGGGTCCTCTACAGAGCCAGGACAGGTCGCTGGCTTCATTATGTGCGTTTTATCTGCTGTTCTTATCTGAATTTGTCGTACAGCATAATTTTTAATGTAACTTTTGTTTACATCAATTCCCCACGAGCTAAACTCATCTCCATGGTAACAGTGCTGTTTACGGAAGCCTAAAAGAGTCAAAGTCACTGCCCATCCTGGATAGAAAGAGTTGACTGTGACATGTTTAGGTTAATAAAGGACAGGATTTCGTGCAGTAAATTCGGTCTTATTTTAAATATTCCTTTCAGAAATAAAAGGGGGCATAAATGTGAAAAGAACAGGGAATTTTAAAGTTTCTCTCCGATACATTCATAGTTCGTAAAGAGATGACCCAAACGCGTATTTTTGTTTATTTTCATTACATTTGGCGAAAGGTTGTAGGAAAAACGACGAGTTAAACGCACGGAGCTTTTTTTTTTTTTTAAGTTTTCCAAGAGGAGAGTGCGGAACTATGCGCCAAGTTCTTGGTAGGAAAAAATTAATTATGAATGGGGGAAAAATAAGTCTGGCCACCGGTCACTCTTTTACCTTCATTATCTTCTGTATTTCTTTCCATAATTGCCTACTGTGGGCGAAGTTAATCGACACAGGCGATATAGAGAGCAGGTGTAATACAATGTAACATAGTTTTGATATAGTATGCTGCTTTGAATTAAAGCACCTTTGAACTTTAAGATCTAATAAGACACTAATGAAGCGTTCAATAGTCACAGCACACTTGAGCTGCACGGTTTGGTGTATTTTGGTGCCTGTGCGAGTAAATAAAACTACTAGACAATTGCACAGATGCTGCTACTTTCGCACCATCTTCATCACCTCCACCCGTCCCAATACATAACGCGCCTAACTCTCACACCGTTTCTCAAACCGGCACCAAAATACACCAGAACCTGCGGCTCGATGGGAAACTGTCCTTTTTGGGGGGAAAAAGACATGTCTCTGTGCCTCTGTCTTCCCTATGGCTACATTCTAGAGTGTGAGCGTTGAGCCAGGGTCAGTATTCCTGACCTCGCCAACGGTTCTCCCATTATTTCCTATAGGCCAAAAACACGCAGAAAAACTGATGTTGTCAGAAACTGTTGTGTCATGAAGGTACAAATGTCATAGCACACGTGTCCCAATTGTGTCGCACATTTGGTGTATGTTTTGTGAGGGTGCGACGAAACGGTGCTGGGCTAGTTACACGACAGGTTCCATAAAATTATCAAAGCTTAGGAAAAAGCCTTGTAATTCATGCAGAGGCACACAGAACTAAAACATGTCATTTTAAATGTCTGCAGCAGCTAATGTGAACCAGGAACATTAATGCAGCAGAAATAAAAACAGGTGGTTAGAAAACATGTTTATTGTATAAAAAAATAGTAAAAAAAATTTTTAAATTCCAGATGTGGCATTTATGTATGTGGTCAGTCCGCCGAGACGAGGTCCAGGTTGATGAGATGTCTCATGGTGGGTCTGCCATGAGGACAGTTCCACGGGTGCTCAATCTCCCCCATGTGAACCAGGAGCTTCTTCATCTCAGTGACACTCAAAGCTGTACCAATCATCACCTTTAGACAGAAGTGCTTTCCGTTACTCCAGTTGCTACAACTATTACACATTTGAGAGTTTTTGTCAACTTTGAACGCAGTAAAATGATGCAAATTCATCAATGGTGTTCAATTACAACATATAAGGCATGGCTACTCACAGATTTTCGGCATGCACGGGAGGCAAACATCTGCCTGACACGGGAGGGTCTACACATGACCCCTGGGCTGTCACTCAACATGAAGATCAGCTCTTCAATGTCAGCAGGTCCAAATGTCCAGTTCTTACTCGTAGGCAGAGACATCAGTTTAACCCTCTCCATCACCTGAGCTACATTCACAACAAATAAAAAAGCTACTTCAATATTTCGAAGCACATGTAATTACTGGTATTACCCTTGAGTAACTCCATACCTTCCTCGTCAATCTGGAATTCAAAGCCATTCTTTCTGAAAATATCAATGTTTTCCATGAGTATATTTTCACTGACAGCGGTGAGGTGAAGCTTCTGAGGGCTGCAAACGTGATGCAAATACGTCAATGACGTGTACAAGTGGAGGAAACATTAATCTGCTGATTCAGATTCTTACGCTATGAGCTTCTGTCCTTGAAGAACCGTGTGCTGCTGCAACATCTCAAAGTTGTACTTCTCATCTGTGGCATGTTGGTCGATTATAAAGATGTCAGAGTTGAGTTTGGCTATGATGAAGCCCAGATTAAACTGACCGATGATCTCCATGTCTTTAAACATTTCTTTACTGTGGATGAAGATGACATCATTTACTGCAATGGAACTGGAACATTCTCTGCATTATTACCGAGCTTTGCTGGGAGCACTTCTAGGGGAAAAGAACCTACCTGATTTCTTTTTGGAGCTCGGCCTCAGCGCTCTGGTTTTCTCCAGGGTTGATTTTGGCCTTGAATCGTCGATAGCACAGATCTTCCTTGGCCCTGTGTGCCTGCTGGTCCTGTAACCTCTTCATTTTCCCAGCTAGCTCCTGTAAGGAAAACTGGAGAGGCACCATCCTCTTCTGTAGGCAGACTGGAGAATCCACTGCCAGGGAGGATTTGTCTAAATGGTTTGAGGAGACATTGGACTCCAGCTTTACAGGGAAATGCGGTTTCTCTATCCTTGCCCTCTTGGCATCTGGGATCATGGTAGAATCCTCCTCAAAAGGCCTCTGCTCAGTCTGGAACTCTGCTCCTTCAGGATGACTATTGCTGGTTGTTTCTCCTGAGAGTTCATCTTTTACATCAGCTCTGTAGGCATCAGGTTCTAAAGAGCTCAGTTCCAGACCAAAATTATGTGGCATTGCCGTGGTTACGTCACACTTGCTGTCGTCCTCAGCATCTGCGTCACTGAATGAGCTTCCATACCTGAACCTAGCTAGCGCCGACTTTCCGGCTGGAGAACAGTTTGTCTGCTTGGTAACAGATGTCACCCCTGGACTGGGTGTTCCTTTAAGGAAAGACTGCAGTGTCTTTTGTGTTGGGACACTGGTGGATACTTTTGTCACACTTGATTTGTTCCCATGGCTTGAGCAAGGTTGATTAGCAAAGGCGGCTTTAAAACCAGCCAAGTTCAGAGAGATTTTTGGGCTCTGAGGCTGTGGTTCTGCACTGGGTTCTGTCCTGCTGTCCTTAAATAGGGCAGGTTGACAGATTTCAGATGCTGATGTATCTAGAAACAAGAGGCAGTAAAATAGTCATGCAGAAGAACCTGGAATTTGGAATTTGATACGAACGTTAAATGTGATATTCAGATCTTACTGGCGCTGGGGAGGGAGGAATAGTTCAGGCTGATCTTGTTGACCCCGGCCTCGTACATGTTAATCAGTGAGCTCTTCAGAGCAGCCAAAAGCATCTTCTCTTCCTGAAGGAAAATCTGTCGTTTGTCAGGGGTTACATTCACATCCACACACTCTGAAAAGAGACAAGAAAAAAAAAAAGCTCAAAACAGTGAGCCTGCAGCACGTTTTACAATCCGGAGACTGGCGGTCTGCTTACCAGATGCAACAGACATGTTCACGGCAACAAATGGATACTGGTGTCTATTGTACATATGATACACCTCGTTCACAAGCTTAATTACCTGCAATATGAAGAAGGTGGAAAGCCATAACATTAGACAATTAATGCCCTCCTATTGGAACAAAGGTTAACAAGTAGTTTGTAAGGTAGAACAATGTCGTTACGCCTACATGTACCTTGACAGGGTCGCATGGGCGATTGTTAATGAAAAAGAACTGCCTGTCTGTGGCACTTCTCCCAACACCATGGTCTCCTCGTGACACAAACCCTGTGATGCTGCCAAAACAAATTTTTAATTTTAGACACTACACACTTTATCAAGGACTTCCCACAAAAATGGTAAGACTCACGAAAACAGCTGTTTGGGAAGATCAGCACCACTGAGTCCAAATTCTTCAATAATATGTTCTGTGGGGGCTGCTTGCTGAAAAGGCAGAAGACTCTGCAGCTAAAGAACACATGACAGAAACTGGGATGAATCCTTTAGCAAAGCAAATAACGTCTGGGGCACTTGAATCCTGCACTATTTTACACCATGTCATAATAAAATAAAAATTCAGACAATGTAAATACAGATACGAAAGAAGAAATACCTGTTTTGGTCCAAATATAGCCCCAATATTGTCTCTGATGCTCTGGCTGCCACTGGTGCTGAGAACTGTGCTCCGCTTTCCCTGCCCATTTTGGTTGGAGCAGGTAATACGCACCCCGGTAGAGATGATACAGTAGGACTGCAGGATGTGGATCATTTTGGCATATTCCTGGGAAGAAATGCACAGTACCATATTTGATAATAACTGATGCACTTTAGCTCATTTGCAATAAAACAGCTTAAGAGAAAAACCTTTTTAATATTGCGTTGAAATTCCTTGTGTCGAACAGGCAGTGTGTAGAAGAGCTGCTGCAAGCTCACTGTGGTGCCTTGCTGTCGGGGATGGGGAGACCGCAGCACCAGGTGGCCTTTGTGATCAAACACCAGTTTGGTTCCCACCTGGCAGGACTCATGGCACGTCACCACGCTCAGATGGCTGGGAAAGGGAAGGTCAGATGGAAATCTTCCTTATGAAATGACAGCTAAGATGGGAGGTTATGACAAAATAAGGTGGCTGTAGAATTCATTTACCTGAGGGCACATAAAGAACTGAGGGCTTCACCTCTGAATCCAAATGTTTCCACATGGATGAGATCAGTAAAGTCTCTAAGCTTTGATGTGTGGTGCTTTAATGCTATGGAAGGCAAAGAGGTGGTTTAATTTAACCACAAGCAAAAGGTACCGTATGTTGACAACGAAAGAAAAGTAAAGCTAACACTTACTCAGTCCTTCAAAGTTGGCTTCTTCTACTCCTTTGCCATTGTCTGATACTTCCACTAGGTCAGCTCCACAATCCTTCAGCCGGACATCTGAAGATAGTAATGTACTACTAAATTAACATGTCATTAAAATTAAAGTTTATATTGAAGCCAAGGATCTGCTTCTGAACTAGAGAGGAATACACAAACTTTATTATGTAACCATTGAAACAAATGTGTGCATGCTGTCTATCTGAAAATCAGTAAATATCAATACTTGCCAATATTGGTGGCCCCTGCATCGATGCTGTTCTCCACCAGCTCTTTGACAGCAGTAGCCAAGGTCAGCACCACTTGACCAGAGCAGATCTGATGCACTGAGTGCTTGTCAATGGCCTTTATTGTTCCAGCTGACATGTCATTGCTGAGGGGGCAGAGTAAGTGACGTTCATGCAGTTGGATAAACATGCACACACCAGCATGGGTGATTGGAAATAAATAAATAAAAATAAATTCCTGCTGCAAAATCTCATACAAGGGTGATGCTTGAAAGGTTAATATTACCAAATTGTATGATATTAATGACGTATACCCTAATATACTACAGCGCCTACATTCAAATATGCAAATTTTGCGGGGACGTAGTTATAATGAATTTATTAGAGGCATTCAGAAGACACACTTGGCAAATCTGCATGGTGTATACGCTACGATATACGCAGGCTCGATGAAATAAATGAGGAAAATAAATAAGAGACTCTTTGGTTATAAACTTACCAAGTGTTAGACATCGTCAAGAACTACAAAACCTCAGTAGGTGCAATGACATCGGCAAAAACTGCAATACACTGAGAGAAATTCTAATTATTTGCTATTGTTAATCTTTCGCAGTTTATGTTTCATTTCTACTGAATAAAATGCCTTTTGAACACATTTGCATCATGCTGTAAACACAAATGCAACCAGGTACCGCGCTATTCCGCACTGTTCACGAGAGCCACCCCTGCGCATATCTGCGCAGTTCGATTTTTTTTTTTTTTTTTTTTTAGAATTAAACTTGTAAATAAAATATGTGCCTTCTTGTTTAATAAATGGAAATAAAACGCATGACATATCTACAAAGCTAAACAGACGGTATGTTAACATCTAAAACCTATTACCTCTACCCTTATTGTGTTTCATCATCGAGCCGACCGGAATTACGTCACATTGGGTATTTTGAGGGGTTGTAAAAATTATCGTATTATACTTAACGAAAAACAATTCTATTTTGTGGCAGAATGTACCTGATAACTTAGAATTGTGCTTATAGATACTAAATAATAGGTATATAAACAGATTTTCCTTAAAATGTTACTTCACAACTGTTTAAACGTCATAAATGAAATGCGTACATTTTCAGACGGTGCCATGATTGCTGCTTCTTCTTGGGTCATCATGGCAGTTGGAGTAACGTGACTTGAATAAAATAGCTTCAACTATTGATAGAACGCACATGCGATCTTTCGTCAAGGTGTCAGCTGAAATTTACAATACTTTTCTGCTGACATGGGATAACTGTTCAGATTCTCCTTTTCCTATACAATGCTAAACATGTATAATTCAGCAAGTACCAACGAACTCCTGATTTCGGCGGATTGTTCTGGCAGCAGCAGCATGAATCTTTTACTCCAGCGACGAACCAAGAAGCAGGAGGTTAGCCTCATGAGTTTTGCTAGTAAAGAGGATGAAGAAGTCCTGTTTGACAGTAAGCAGCTTTTCCCTTTACATTTGACTGTCTGATTAAGTTCAGTGACGAAATTTAGTGTATGCCACTCAGTTAATTCTGAATTAATATATTGGGACGTTGAAACACGTACGTACGTCACAAGTCTATCACATATTTATAAAGCATAGTTGGCAAATGAAAAGTAGAATGTTTGTCATAAAGGCAGCATTTGTGTAAAAATAAAAACCTTATGTGAGCAGAGGTTTAAAGGGCATCCATGTTGACAGTCACATGATGCATCTTTAATTAAGGTTTTAAACCAATCAAGAATTGTAGAATTGAGTATGCACACATGTCATTTCCTGCTGGATGAAATAACCACTCCTCTGCCTTCACCGTGTCCTGGGACAGTGACCCAGCATCTAAGCTTGATCATCTGCTCACACTGAACAAAGTTAGGTGGAGGAGGCCTGCGTCTGCTGGAAAAGGCAGATAAGCATTACTACCGTGCCCACCCTTCACTTATAAACAAGAGTGGCTCAATTCTGACTTTGAATGTGAGCAGAACGGATGTGTTTCCACTCAGAAAATGGACCTTAGAGATAAAAACATTGTTGAAATAATTGCAAAGGTTATTGAAGAAGGTAAGACAATAAATAGAATTTATTGTTGTTCTCTTTTTATGTATATTTTTTTGTAACTTTTTGCTTTTCAATGTTTTATGCTCAGCTTCAGACACAGATGATAACCAAGAAGTGTTGATGGCTGGGAGAAATTACCATTCTATCCATGAGTTTGCCTCAGCTATCCCCAACCACCTTCTCCTAGGATCACTACTGGAGCATCTGTGTTTCGTTTATGAGAGCAATCCAACACGATCACGCATGCTTTTTAAAGGTATTTACAGGAGGTGCTATGGTTTAAAGTACATGAAAATTATTTGATTGTAATCGCTCGTGACCTTTTCTGCCTTCGTCAGTATTGTTACTTGATATTAATGTCATTTAGAAGTAACTCTCTCCTTCCGCCAGTTATTGGCCAACGTTTGGCTGCCATGAACCTGTTGTCACCTTTGGCCATCAGTGATGAGTTCAGTACTGTCAGATTCCAGCACAACCGGGCCTTCTCGGAGCTGCTACATGCTGCCAGTTCCTCGGTATATCCACAGGTAAATGGAGAAATCATTAGTAGGGCCCAGTGCGTTGTTTAAACTACAGACTCAACATATCTTTTTTTACTTACACAGGGACAACAGTGTCTTGGCATCAACATGCACAATCCTACATTAAGGTGGGCTGGATATTGAGATTTATAATTTTAAAGTTGTATATGATATATATATTCTTTTTAAATCTTTATCCTTATGTTTACAGACAAAAGGAGGGCTTGTTTCAAGGGCAGATATCCCGGTACCTCAGCGAATTTGAAGAAATCTGTAGACTTGGAAAAGGATCATATGGAGACGTTTTTAAGGTTTTTAACTTTGTCCTTCATACTTTTCAAAGAAACATTTCTATAAAGTTGAGTTGATGAATACAGCCATATTATGTGTGGCATCATCTCATAGGTAAAGAATAAGCTGGATGGACAGTACTATGCTGTGAAAAAAATACTCATCAAAAAAGTCTCAAAGGATGACTGCATGAAGGTAAGGCTCAGGTGTTTTTTAATTAGGTACATACACAGACTCTAGTAATGGTTTTATTCGTTGATTTAGGTCCTCAGAGAAGTAAAATTGTTGTCCAGTCTCCAGCATGTCAATGTTGTGGGTTACCACACTGCATGGATGGAACATGTTCAGCCTGCAGCAAGTGAGTATTTAGCCGCTGCGCACCACCTGCTGTTGTCATCACAGTTGTCTGATGTGAGAAATGCTTCCATTGCAGAACTAGATCCTTTGTTGCCTGCACTGGGTTTACCTGGAGCACAGGACAGGTAGGATCCAGTGCTGGGGATTGATCCTGGTATTGCTTTTATTTTGAATTTTATTGTATTTTTTTATTTATTTAGTACATCATGGTGGATGGGTATTTTTCTAGAACTTGATTTTTATCATTCATTCATCAATTTTTAAGTCCATACAGTGACTGATTGTTCTAGATGGACTATTGCATGAGTGTTCACATTTGATTTGTTGAGATTGTTCTATAAATTATAATTATTATTAATTCCTTCTGTGTCTTCTCTTTCTTAGTTCCGATGAGAACTCTGACAGCAGTAGCTCCTCGATAGTCTTTCAAAGCCTCAGTATAGCACCAGCAGATACTGACCAAAGTGCTAAAGCCCCCCAAAGCGAGATCCAAGCTCTCAAAGCTCTAGCTCCAGCCCAAGAGACAGGCCAAGTTGTGTGTCCCAAGACGATGCGCTGCATCCCCAGGAACTACGTCCCATGTGTTTTCCTGGGCCAGCAAGAACTTACCAAGAACTCCAAATGTCCTGCCAAAGACTGGGACAGGGTAGCACAGTTGGACGAGCTTTCCAGCAGAAACAGCAGCGAGATGAACAACAACTCCTGCCACAACACGGAAATTCAGCAGTGGTCTGATGGGGCGTTAACAAAGCCCTCTAAAGAGGTGCAGGTTTATTCATGAAAAAGCAAGGGTTGCCATATAACCTAATGAGCCCTGAATAATTCCTCTATGTTTTGCTCTACCTGCAGGTTCACCTCCACCTGATGCTCTACATTCAGATGCAGCTATGTGAGCATTCACTGAAGGACTGGATCTCTGAAAGAAACATGAAACCCAAAGAGGAGACCACATCAAAATGTAAGGGAGAAACATGCACATTATTTTTCTTGCAGAACAGAACAACAAAACCATAAATCCTGTCATCCTGGTGTTGAAGTTAAAAAAATACATTATGTTTTCATATTTAGGTCCTTATGAATGTGTGGATACTGAGCAGACACTCAAACTGCTGAAACAGATAGTGGAAGGAGTGGAATATATTCATTCCCAAGGAATAATGCACAGAGACCTGAAGGTGAGTCGTATCGGTTGGTAATGCTGCAGTTGTTAAATTGAAATGTTATGAAGAGTCTCATTAAGTAAGTTATGTTCAAAATCTGTCACAAAAGAGATGTGTAAATCATCCCAGTGGTAAAATACAAAGTCATATACAATTTGAGGCAGGACTTTCCCTATTTCTTTTTTTTTGTGGACATATGATGCATAAATGACCCTTTTGCAAATGTCTTGAAGCTTCCTTGGCTGCTGAAGGAGTTTCAGTAGCTGCTCTCTCTGTTTCATGAAGCAAGGGAGAGTCAAGGTTGAGGGGAATTGCCCTTTATGGTTGTAAACTGTGAGTGGGGATGTCAGATGGAGTAGTTTAACCAGCAGGGAGTGGTTCTTCACATTTGGAGGGTGGTTCAGGAACAGAAACAGACAGTTCTCCCCTGCTCTGTTTGGCTTATTGACATCGGCACCGTAACTCAGCAACAGATCCACCAGCTCCTCACTGGCCATTTTGCAAGCCTCATGTAAAGGTGTAATCCCGGCTTTGTTAACTGCATCGATGGCGGCGCCATGTTCAAGTAACTCTTTGATGCAGCCATTGCCTTCAGTCTGGATTTTAGCTGTCTTCATTGCAAGTGCTACTACTGCCATGTGCAGAGGAGTGTTCCCAGAGTGCTGGACCACCTTGAAAAGGAAAGTATATAAATGAGTGTGGGGCAAACGTGGTTGGTGATCAAGATTGTTAATTTCCATGCACGGAACCTTTTTAATATTAATCAGCTGAGCTCTTGTATGTTAACCTGTAATTAAATCTACAACACAAACCATGTTGACATCGGCTCCCTCTTTGATCAAACTGGTGATAAGGTCTTTATGCAGGATTCCAGCGGCCATGTGCAGCGGTGTCATCCCACTGCCGTCGACAGCATTGACGTTAGCGCCGTGGCTGGCCAGGATATGTACAGCAGGCAGAGCCCTGTGGTGCACTGAGAGGTGCAGAGCTGTGTGCTGGCTTCCTCCTTCCACCTAGTGACAAATTGCAAGACACACATTTTAGAATGGCAAAACACGGACAAAAATAGGCAAAACGATTTTTTTTTTTTTTTAAGGAAAGTCTACTCACCTGCGCATTCACGTTAATGCCATGTACACAAAGGATTTGTAGACAGACCTCTGCCTCTGAACACTCGCAAACTCCAACGGTCTTGATCTTGGAACCCGATTTGTGTTTAGCAGGCTGGGTACGTGGCCACCCACTTATAACCAAGTGCAGAGCTGTTCGACCGAATTGGTCCCTGGCAGAGACATGCAAAAACAGGAAATAGTTTAAGGAAGTTGCTAAAATTTGCTTCTCAGTGTTTGAGGTTTCTTTTTAATCAGATGTCAGTATAATAATTTGCAACTGAACTTTGTGGAAGTTTGAACAGTCATTGGTATGTTATTTATATTTGTATCCGTGTGTGTGCACAGGAGTGTGTGTGTGTCAAGACCTTATTTCAGGATCTGCTGCTGCTGATAGCAGGCTCTGAATGCTCTTTACTTTTGTGTTAGAAGCAGCTAGATGAAGGGGAATGGTGGCAAGCCCCTAAGGCAAGACATGACAAAACAAGGCAGACTGGAATCCTGGAAATGTTGCAGTCACACCCATTTTTTATCATTATTATTATTACTATTTTTTATTCTGCAGTCATAATCTTGTTTTAAGAGAACAGTTGACATTTTCTCTGACCATATGACATTTTTTAAAGGCAATGAAACATTTTTTGTTTTACCTTCCATAAGTCTCCATGTGCTGTGTCCTGTACGGGGATCGAAAAGTTGCTTCCATGCTTTTTTGTTAAGTCTTCTATACGTCCCAAATCTTCATCCATTACTGCATTATAGAATTCATGGTTGTAAAACTTCTTCATCCTGGAGACATTTGCTCAGTTCCAACATACCCAGTGACTGTTGCTTCAGTGTTGTCTGCATTTCGCTTCCCTTCTTAGGTTTGTGGTTTTTCAAAAACTGGTTCATCTGGTTTACAAATGAACGCCTACAATTTTATGATGATGTCAGTTAATATAGCTCCCACATAAGAGCAAATTTAAAAAAATAATTTTGTCCTCGTTATTATTTTCTGCAATGGCATCTGTTTCTGAATTTGGTGTTTCATCATGTGGTTTACAGGTTGGTGTGCACTCTTCCTGCTGTAGCTGATAACTTGTGCGCTCAGGGGCCAATTCAAGGGTGTGATAGCTTTTTTGAACACTTGTTGGTGTGTTTACACTTTTTGCATTTTGTTTTTATTTTTGTGTTTATTGTAAAGCAACTTATATTACTCACATTTTAGCCAGTACACTTCATGTGAAATGATTTTAATAGAATTTTTTTTATTTTCCCACACTGCTTTATCCCTTGGGGGGGTTGGAGGGGTACTGGAGCCTATCTCAGCTGCATGTGGGTGGGACAGGTTACACCCCTGGATGAGTCGCTAGCTCATTGTAGAGCCCTATTTGAACATTTGGGGGTACTCTGAAGTTGTATTGGCACAAGCACACCTTCTATCTTTTGTGCAAGGAGTCGCTTTTGCCAATTCTTTTTTCCCCCCCACAGCCAAGGAACGTTTTTCTCCATGGACAGGATTGTTATGTGCGAATTGGGGACTTTGGCTTGGCCTGCAGGGATATAATAATGGAGGGTCAGAAGAACACCACCTCAAGTCGTAGTGGTAATGCTGCACCTAAAAGCTGGTTGATTTTCATGGTAAAGTACAACTAAATGGTGCTTTTGCTTTACAATTACATGCTGATTGTATTTTGCAGAATCCTCTCATACCACGGGTGTTGGTACATTTGTTTATGCTGCACCAGAACAACTAAAGGGTTCCCATTATGATTCTAAGGTAAGCTCTAATATTGCAGCAGGGTTGTGATGGAGACTGGAATTAAACATCACAGACTTACAAGGTTCCTGTTCAGCATCTTTATTTTTTTTTTTAATAACTTTTAAAAACATTGTTTCCATCATCACCATTGTGCTTCCAGTCAGACATGTACAGCATTGGAGTTCTGGCTCTTGAGCTGTTTCAGCCCTTTGGAACAGAAATGGAGCGGGCCTGTACCCTCGAGAGCTTGAGAGAGGGGAAAATTTCGGACTCATTCTCTCAGAGATGGCCAGTCTTAACCAAGTACATCATGAAACTGACGAATGGAGATCCAGGCGTTCGCCCAACAGCCAACCAGCTTCTTCAAAGCGAGCTCTTCTGTAAAAAAGATATAGTATGTATCATAATAAAATATTTTAAGTCTTAAAAATGTGACATTTTGAAATATGAACTATTTTCCCTCTCAGGTGATCCATGGTTTGCAGAAAAGAATTGAAGAGCAAGAAGAAGTAATTGTGCAGCTAAGAAGACAGATAAGCCAGCTTCAGAGGTCAGAAGTCAGTTAATTTCTCTGAGCCTTAAAAAAACTCATTGTTTTGTCAGCCTCTTCTATTTTTACTACTACTGCACAAAGAAACAAAGTGTTTTGTTTTTTCCTGAGCGCCAGTGATTTTGTGTACATGTAGTATAACTGAACCACAAATGTCTTGTGCATCTGGATGTAAGGATGCCATTATTTATCTTCATTCAGTTGTTCAATAAAAAGGTTCTGTGTGTCTGAATCTTAGCTTTTGATTATTGCCAATATCATTCAATTCACCAAGTGTTTTGGATTCGTCAAAGATTTTGATCCAGTTGTCAAAATGTAAATGTGTGCGCGCGCGTACGTGACAATAACATTGAATTAGTTGTGAAACGCTACACAAACTGTTCTTTTGACGGACTTAAAGATGTAAAAATATCACATCAAGGGAGCTTGCATGCGGAGGAGCTTCACGAGCACGTTCCTCAAGAATAAGAAGTCTGAATAAGCCAATCAGGAGCCTCGTTTCTTTGAAGGTACCCGGATGTACCCGTGGGCAATTAGCTACGTCATTGTTCACCGCCGAACACCCACTGGAAATAAGGAATGGATTTACAACTGATATTTATACAATCGTAATAGATTACAGGTGAGTACTATGTTGTTTCTATAATAAAGTGGCACTGAAATTGTACTTCTGTTACATCCAGACACGCCACAGCCGTTAAGATTCGTTGTAGTAGTCTTAGACCGGTTCTCTGCCATGTCGGAGAGAACAGCGCAGTGAACGCGCACTGCCGCCGGGTCGAGCCTCTTGTCTAATTAACAAGACGCTCAGACACTCAGTCTCGCCCTTCTGCACTAAATCAACTTCGTAGTTAAAACAAGAGGTTCCTGGAGTGTTAACAGTCAATAGATAGGTCAACAGTACGCAATTTCCTTCGGTTTCCGTCTTGCTAAGCTACCTAGCTAGCGGTGTTAGCATCGCACGTAATGTTTCCCCTGTTTGGTAACTATGTGCTGGGTCCGTCGCTTTCACTGTTACGGCCCTCTGGCGTTCAAAATCGTGGTCATTTTTGTCAGTATTCCAGTTGTTGGCGAGGATTTTCATCAGTATTCCACTTTTCCTCACGAAAAGCCGTTTCCTTTTATTCAAGCTAACACAGAGGCACTGCATGTTAAAGGCCTTGCGGCCGTCCGTCAGGAAACGTGAGCCAGTCTGCCTGCCTGTGCTGCTGGAGCGAGTGGGTGGGAACAGTTGTTAGCGTGCTTCCGACCAGGAACTTCCCCCCTCTGTTGGGGAATGGGATAGAGTCCTAAAGTGTCTTCTTCAAGTCTTAATGTGCGGGAAACACAGAGATTAAGATTAATGAAATTAATTTGCTTTTTCATTCATTTAATTGCAATGCCCAATCGTATTTTTAACAGGGAAATACTGAAATGTTTGTGTAGGTTCTCATTTTTTTCTTGTCATCGTTATCCAAGGTTATGTGCAATCTCTATGTGCAAGTGGACTTCTTTAGGTATTTTTGAAGGGGAAAAAAAAAACGTGGGAAAACGTCTTCAAAATTAATTGTAGTGCTGTATTATAGCACAGTTGCTTTAATGTGAAGTTTTGTGTGTGTTATGTGATATTATATTTAACATATCAGAACATGCAACAATAGCCTTTTTTAAATTTGTTTTTTCTACAACATATTCAGATGATGTTTTCCTTGTCTCTTACAGCAATGAACAATGACCATAGTTGACAGATCTACTGAAAAGTCTGACCACGAGTCAGTCGGGTGTAAACAATCTCCCTTTTCAAGTGGAGACGTGAGAATGGACAGCAGCTGTTCCAGCAGCTGGACAGTCGGTCCCACTAAGCCCATCGACTCTGTAAGGGTGAAAGCTCCAGGTTGCCTGGGCCCAGCATCTGGAGCAGCAGTCTTCAACACTACACCCTCCTCTGTGGAACGCCCTAAGGAGCAAGGTGGCCAAGTTATTCTTTGTTATATCACCATAATACACACATGGAAACTGACTCACTGACCAGTGTTACCCGCAGGCGTAGACCAGCGACAAAAAACTTGGGGTTTCTACAGCATAATTTATTTTCTGTGGGTTGTGGGTTTTTTTCATACACTCTATTTTAAGTGTCCCAATTACATAATGTAAAAAAGAGTTCTAAATACATTAACAACATGATGACTCATAAAAGTTTGTGGCCCAGTTTCAACATAGCCTGAGTTTTAAAAATATTTTGAATACAATTTAGATTTCCAGTTACTATGTACATGGAATCATATAATAGAATACACTCTAATATAGAATTGCATTATTTCAGTTTTTGCTAATAATGTTCACTCTGTGTCTCAAGTGCAAATCAGTGGTGATGGCATTGAAATGCCCCAGAAGGTCCTCTTCCCTCCAGAACGGATTAACCTGAAGTGGACCCAGGTTCACCGCATAGGTGCAGGCCTGCAGAATATGGGGAACACCTGTTTCCTCAATTCAGCTCTGCAATGCCTGACCTACACTGCTCCATTTGCCAACTACATGTTGACACGAGAACACTCCAAAACATGTGAGCTCATATTTAATTTCTATCTATAACTATAATGAAAGTCACACCACTCCATTATATGATTAAATCAAGTTAAATTTCTTGTCAGTAGTGGGCCACAAGGGTTAAGGTCTCTTAGTGTTATACATTGTTGTAACATTGTCTTCCCAGCTCAGAGAAAATCTGTTGTCAATTCTAAATACCGGTATTTAAATTATTTGTAAGCTACAAGAGTGTTTATTCTCAGTGAACTTATCATGTTATCCATGCAGGTCATGAGCCTGGGTTCTGCATGATGTGCACCATGCAAAACCACATCATTCAGGTTTTTGCCAACACTGGTAATGTCATTAAGCCCATTGGTGTCCTCAATGAGCTCAAAAGTAAGTACAGCTAGGAACATTTTTTTGTGTTTTACATATTTGCTTGCTGGGTGAATGTGTATCTCTTAAATTTGAGAGGGAATTGTTACACGGACATCTTTCTTTAAATATAATATGATTCATCAATATTTAAATATACATAAATCAATGTTTTTCCTCCCAAACAGGGATTGCAAAACACTTCCGATATGGAAGCCAAGAGGATGCTCACGAGTTTCTGCGCTACACAGTGGATGCTATGCAAAAGTCCTGTTTACCTGGAACAAAGTGAGTTTCCTCCATTTCCAAATCTGGTGGGGATTAACTTTTTGTTTTGGTTATTGTTGACATTGAAAATATTGCTGTAGTCACCTTATGATTGAATATTCTGCAAAGACTCTTTCGTTGAAAAATAAATTTCGCGTAGTCTCCGTGCTTAATTCTTTCACTTTCACTTATTTATAACATTATATTTCCAGCATAAAATGTGAGTGAAACTTCTGTTGGCATTGAGAGTCTTTCTTCCTTCACATTGTCTTTTTTTTTTTTTTTTTACACACCTCAATGATTGTGACAGATTGGACCGGCAAACACAGGCAACCACATTCATCCATCAAGTCTTTGGAGGCTATCTAAGGTCCAGAGGTAAGTTCTTAGTGATTTGTTTGACTTATATCACCATATTATTTATTTGCTGTTTGATAGCTAATAAATTGATTTATTTTTTTTTGTTGGTTTGTTTAGTTAAATGTTTAAACTGCAAAGCAGTCTCAGACACGTTTGACCCATTCCTGGATATTCCACTTGAAATTAAGGTAATTGTTTTTCCAAGCCTAAATCTTTGATTATTTTATTCATTGAACAGTCCTGCAGAGTACCATTTAGGGATGAGGAAATGATTTCACAAATGGTCTCTCTGGTGTAGCAAATCAATTAATTTGCATATTTAGAAGATATGAAAGCAGAATCTTTGCTTTTCTTTCCATGTAGACTGCTCCCAGTGTCTCAAAGGCTCTGGAACAGTTTGTAAAGCCAGAACAGCTGGATGGAGAGAATGCCTACAAATGCACCAAGTAAGTTATAATACGGAGTAAAAACAAATTAAGAGACTGAGTTAGTATAATATCTTTGCCTGTTAACTTACTAAATATTTGTTACTCTAGGTGTAAAAAAATGGTCACAGCCTCAAAGAGATTTACCATCCACCGCAGCGCCAACGTGCTCACTCTTGCACTCAAGCGTTTTGCAAACTTTAGTGGAGGCAAAATAACAAAGGTACCATGACATACTCTGACAAGTATAGACTTGGTTTTGTTTAAACAGTAGTCTCAAGAATAATATTAACCAGTAACTTTTTTGGTCTCCAGGATGTGAAATATCCAGAATACTTGGACCTGCGCCCCTTCATGTCTCAGTCCCAAGGAGAACCTCAGGTCTATGGACTGTATGCTGTTCTGGTCCACTCTGGATTTAGCTGTCATGCAGGGCATTATTTCTGCTATATTAAGGTACTCTTAAATACTGTTACCAAATACAAATACGTTCATTTGTTTTTGATCTCATTCTTAAAATGAAACTTATTTTACAATGTTTCTGTGACCAGAATTTGTGTTTAAATTAAACCTACTCTGTTGTCTTTCACAGGCAAGCAATGGGCAGTGGTATCAGATGAATGATTCCTCTGTATCTATTAGTGACATCAGGTCTGTTCTCAACCAGCAGGCATATGTCCTTTTCTACATTAAGTAAGTAAAACGCGACTTTAGATTTAAGAACATGAGCATTATCATGACAGGGTGGAGAAAGGGACGTGTTCACATTATATCAAAAACATCTCTGTACTGTAATGGAATGCTATCTGCTGAGATTAACGGGCTAAACAGTTAGCCTTAGTGTCATAACACTGATTTGTAGTTTGAGATGTGATGCTCCAATTACATATCAATAATCTGATTTTAGATAATATAGAAGGTTCAACTTTCAAAAACATCTGAAAATCAACGACAGTCTTCTCTTTTTCATGTTGTCTCCTTTCATTAATTTGTGGTTCTTATGCATGAATAGGTCCAGTGATATGAAGAAAACAGGGGACTATAGCCACATGAGCCATAATCCAGGCATCCCTGGTCAGTCATCCCCACGGCCCACAGTGATCCCACGAATGAACACCGCCATCCACCATAACAGCGTTGGCTTCATAGGTCCACAGCTGCCTCCACATCTGACCAAGGTACTGTATAGAAGATAAATAATTGTTATGGATGTGACATGTACAAGTTTGACTAGGAGACACTGAATATGTGTGAAATGTCATTTCTCCATAGACTACTCTCCACATTAATGGGAATGGATCTGGGAGAGAGTATTCCAGTAGCTCAAAGCCCAGCACCAGCAGCAGTGTTCTGGGAAACCCAAACCATGGACTTGCCTCTTCATCTATTTCCCACTCAATCAGTCGGCCTACAGCGATCCCAGACCAAAATAAACGGCAGAAACTTTCATTCTACATTGGCAATGGCAAGCATAGCCGTGTATCTTCCTCCTCCTCTTCTTACAGCCAACCGTCCTCTGCCAGTAGCAGCTCTTCCTCCAGTTCTTTGTCCTCTCCTCACTCTACCTCAGGCGTGTATTCGGACATTCCTTTAGTTCGTCATCTTAACCATGTTAATGGAAAACCTTGCAGTAATGGGGACAGTCACACTGGTGGAAATGGAGCATCATTCTTGGTGCCATACAGTCAAGAATCCTCAGAGGAATCGGACCAGGACAACTCTGGCACACAGGACACTGACTTTGACAAGTCTCACCTTAATGGAAACAACAAAATGGGAGAGGTCCAAGAAAAATCTCCTCAGGTTACTAATGGGGAGTCAGGAGTTTTCCACAATGGTCACAGAATAAATGGATCGGCCAGTGGGGCAATGAAATCCAATCAGAATAAACACCACAAAGTGAATGGACATGACACCACCAATGAGGTTATTCACATGCTTTGTGTTTTTGTGGTCTTCTAATCTACAGATAAATAGTCAATTGTTAAATAAGCAATTGGGGTTTTTTTGTCTTCTCAGAACTCTGACACTTATCATGGAAGTCTGTCATCTCTGTCTCCTGTTGCTGCTAATGGACCAGACAATGACCATATTCAAACCAAGTAAGATGACATTTTCATTTTCATTTACTGTGCATCTCAATGTCTAATGGATAAGTAATTTCTATGTTTGTGGGGGGATTTCACAGCAAAGAGCGACATAACACTGCTGCCCCTCAAAATGGCTCTCCTCAAATCACCTGTCCTGTTGCCAGTGAAAACCAGCACCTCTCTGACACTGACACAAGGGCTGCGAAGACATCTGAACCTCTGCCTCTGCATACACCAACCTCTGCTGGTAGCCCTGCACCTTCAGACGCTGCTGCCAACAACCGCTCTGTCACATGTGACGACTCCACCTCTTCTGCACATGACGGAGTAAACAGTGTGGCCTTATCCACCCAGCCAGATTATTCCCTAAGTACGAGTGGGGCATCTGCAGGTCCAGAGAAGGTGAACGGAGGTGGGAATGAAGTCTTGGTTACCCCACAGACCAGTGGTCTATCAGCAGGGACTGAAGGGTGTCCAGACAGTCAGGAGTCCTACCAGTCGAAATCCTGTCCAGGAAACGGTGAAGGACAGTCTTCCAGAGACAGGGAAAAGGACAGGTTATATTCTGACAGGAGGAGAGACAAGGAAAGGCACTACAGGGACAAGAGTCAGGAGCGTGATGGTGATCGCCGTCAGTACAGACGGGACTATCAATATTACCACTATTCTCGCTCCCACAGAGACCGCTCTCCTCACAGTCGCTCATACAAGGACTGGGAGTCTAGTTATCATCGGGAACGGACTGTCTACTACCCCAGGAACCGGGACCGTGACAAGTATTCCCATTACAACCGCCACTGGCCCAGAGAGGAATGGGGCCGTGAGTGGAGGGGACATGATTATCCCTACAATGGAGGGTCTCAGGGTCATTGGAAGCGGAAAGAGAAGCACAGAGAATTCTGGGTGATGAAAGAAAAGGCCAATGGCAAGGAGACGGAGGAATACTCGTCAAAGGATCAGACTGCCTCAACCACCACGGTGTCTGAAACGCTCACACACTCGAAGGGTTCGCCTGCTCACACTTCGTTCTCCATGTCAGAATCTGCGTCAGACAGGAAGGATCATAACTATAAGAGGACTGTTGACAATTTCAGCATGGAGAGAGAAAGCAGCCATGATGCTCGTCACTCTAAAAAACACAAAAGGAGCAAAAAGAAGAAGCTGAAGGATAAAGAGCGACACCGAGATAGTGGGTGAGTAAACGGTATCTTTTGTCTTATTGTAATTATTCTTTGAATTAAATCATTTTTGAATCATTTAATGATGTCTGACACATACCTGACACTGTGGTCGTTACATTTTAATTAGAAACACGAGATATTGAGGTGTCATCTTTGCAGGCCTACAATATTCATAGTAAATAAATAGATACCTTATCATATTCAGTATGTATGTTAAGAATAAAGGTTAAGAAAACTGCAGTTTTTTAGGGCTGCTGCAGCTGTAGAATATTTTAGTAATCAGATATTCTACTGAAAAATCCTTTGATTAATCAGGTAATTGAAAAACATCTTGCTTGGTTAAAAAAACAACTATACATACACAAGGGAAAATAAGACATTTCACTTAATAATGAACAACCCGCTTGCTCCCGCTGCTTCACCCAAACATGTCCACTTCCTCCTCCTTACCTTGCATGGGTGATGCAAGCTCATTGTGCTGCATTAAAAGTAGTAAAACCCATTAAACGTTGTAATCCAGGTATTTTACCTTCCTCGAGGAATCGTTTCAGCCCTAAAGGTTTTTATAGCAATTTATTGTGTTTGGTCTGACGTTTGTTTTGTTTTTTTAAACATTCTTTTGTTGTCCTTATTAATTGTAAAATTCTGGTTGGGATGCTTTGCTATCATTTGGTCAGACACTTGGTTACACTATACAATGGAATTCTTGCTTCCAAGACATTTGATGTTGCTGCAGCGTTCTATACTGTTATCTGTTATACTGTCATATTTTCATTACCTGTTGCCTTTGTTTTATAGCCGTGGACTAATGTTTACATTTTATTCTCTTCCAGAAGCTCTGACAGGGATTCCGATCGAGCCACAGAGAGAAAAAAGAAGAAGAAGAAGAAAAGAAGGCACCATGACAGTGATAATAACTCAGAGCTGCCACACAAGAGAAGTGAGAAAGAGAGAGAGAGCCACAAGCCAAAATATAACACGAAAGACAGTAAATACGACAATGGATTTCATCCAGAGAAACATTGGCATTCAGACTGGAAAGATGACAGAAAGGACCATTTGGTTCCATCCAACCACACCTCACAACCAAATGGTTCAACTCATCACCATTTGAATGGATGCATAGGTAAAACATGTCAGTATATTTAAACACATCTTCAGTCATCATTAAAATGTTACAGTAACAGCTTATTAATTAACATGTCATCTCTAATCTCTAGGAAATGGTTTCTGCCAAACCAATGGTGACTCCCACGCTTCCAAACCTACACTGGCCCTGTGAGTTGGCGCCCCTTTAATGATGTCACAGGAATGACATCAGCAACTTCAACATGGTGCTTCTTTGTTGGGAATATATTGTATTTTTACAGCAATTACAAAAGTGTTTTAAATACTGGGACATTGTCTGTTTGAGGCATTGGACAATTTGCAGTAAATCTAGCTATTATTCACCTGTAAAACATTTAATACATTTAATATATCTAAGCTTGTACGAACACAGAGCCTGGAGCTTAAACATCTCAACTGCTGCACAGTTGAACTCAGGACTTGAAACCTTATTAACATCCTTCACTGAGATCCACCTGCTTTGAAAAGAACGAACAAAAAGGAAACGTTCCCAAAGAGAAGAACAGTAAGACCCATTGTTTGGCTGTGAGTTTGAGATGTCACCATATCTATGGAGCTGCAGAATCATTTCACTTTGTTCACCGGTTACACTGAAACTAACAGAGCAAAACATGGACGCTTGAGTGCATTGGTGGGAAGAAGGCTTCACTGATGGATACCTCCACTTTCTCCCTGGACACACTTGAGGACATTTCTCAGTTCTTTAATCCACACATTTAAACTCTGTACCTTTTAATCTTTTTCACCCAAGCAATTGCTTTCGTGGATTGAGTACTTCCCTTACTCTTACGTTCTTGATTACTTTTCAAACATTTTATTGAGGAGAACAAAGATTTGTTATTATGGCAGAACTATTTTAAAGAAAAAAAAACAGTTTGTGTCTTCTAGTATCAAACATACTGTGAATTTAATTTGAACTGTACTATCAGTTATTTTTATACATGAAATCCTGTATCAGGGTTTGGTAGATGTTATGTTGTTTTACCTCGTTTTTAGAAAAATGTTTGTGTTTTTTTTGACTGCATTGTCTGGAGAAAAATGTAATGGAATGATTTGTTGTTTTGCTTAAATAACTTTAGATTGAAATACTGCAGTTATTTTTAAGTTTAGCATGTGAAGATCTACACATTGTATAGGGTAAAAGCCTTAAAATACATTTGTTAATGTGAGAAATTAGTTCTTGGTCTGTGGCTTTGCTTACAATCTGCACTGAACATAATGATGAATTGAGATGATTGATGAGCTCCTGCCGACCACTGTATCATACACTACAAACAGCCTGAGTGTACTTCAGGCTCCTGATTAACAAACACAAGTTTCTAAACCATTTAATTATAACTGCAAGCTTCATGCATGAAAGAGCAGTTTTGCATATGTCACTATGTTTTAATTTCCGAATGATTAAAGGTTACTTGAAATGCAATTTGTTTTTTAAAAAACCTGAACTGAAAATGCTAAACAGTTAATGCTAAAAAGGGCAACTAATAGGAACTATTAATAAATGGAAATACATAAACTCCTGTACATATTTAAATATATATATATTTACATTTACATGTAATTCTTCATGTGTCCAGCAGAGGAAACATCATCTGTTAAAGGGGGATCACGTGACCGTGATCACTGACAAATTTATTTTGCCATGAATCCTCACCACAATAACCCCAACCACTTCTAAGTAGTACAACATTTGTGTTTGTAAACAGGTGGGTCCTCTGGTGTTAATCATTGCTACTGAAGAGCGGCAGAGACACACAATCACAAATTCTGCAGAATTTAGTTTATTCAACTGCTTAAGACATTCAAAAATTCATTAAAATCTGGTGTACACGCAACACTTAAAATTGTATTCAGGGGAAAAAAAGATCAATATATGACTGTTTTTGTGACATCAAAGACCATTCTTTCATGTGACATCAAAATACATCCTTTGATGTGCTACATTATACTTTAAACCTAGCTGTTCCAATTCTTCAGTCTCTCAAATAGTTCAATAGCTTCTGCTCAGAAACAAAACAGGATAGTTTGCAAGCGAATGTAACAAATGAACAGGACATAGCAATGGATGTCATTTGTTCGGTTCTGAGAGTTTGTGGGGACTCAGAACAGCCTTCAGTGACACAGCCCCAAAAGGAAAGTAAGCACAACTTTGTATGACGTGTCTGTGTAAAACACACAGATGCCTGAAGTCTAAGTTCAGTACTGAATCTGAATCTGTGTTTTCAGAGCTCCAGAGTGGCGATGACCTCAGGTTGCCTCAAACCGTCCTCTTCCCTCCAGAGAGGATCATCCTCAACTGGACTCAGCAATTCAATGTTGGTGCAGGCCTGGAGAATGTGGGCAACACCTGTTACCTAAATTCCGCCCTCCAGTGCCTCACCTACACCCCTCCATTTGCCAACTACATGTTGAGTCAGGAGCACTCGGCAACATGTAACTTTATGTTTCATGTTATTAGAAAAAGTGTTTCTTAAAATTCAGGATATATTGCTCAACAATCGCTGTGTGACATCAGGATGTAATGGAATACTGTATTTCTGTATATGTAAGATGAATGCTAATGTAAACAAACTCTTGTGATCCATCTGTTCATCTTGAAGGTAAGAAACTTGGGTTCTGCATGATGTGCACGATGCAAGCCCACATCAGTGAGGTGTTTGAAAAGTCTGGGGATAGCATTACACCGATCGAGGTCCTCACTGTCCTCAAATGTAAGTACAACTGCAGAAGGTGTTCATTCTCAGCAAATCTTCTTGTAAATCAGACGAGAGCGGATAGTGTTGATCAATCTGACATGTTTTGCTTCCCAACTCACAGTGATTGCAAATCACTTTCATTTTGGATGCCAAGAGGACGCTCATGAGTTCCTCCAGTGCACCCTGGAAGCCTTGCAAGAGTCCTGCTTAGCTGAGTCAAAGTGAAATGGCCACAGTATCATGTTATCTGAGCTTGATTACTGTATAGATTATTGTGTCTGTGTTTATGTTCACTGAACAGTCCAGTGAACATAAACACAGAGAAAGGAATTTCAGTCTGAACTTCATTTTGTGACAGATTTAGCAGAGAAGCACAGGAGACGTTTATTCATCAAGTCTTTGGTGGCCATCTGAGATCCAGAGGTTAGTAGTCTGTATTTTTCCTGTTTTTTTGAAATATAATTCAGTTGCAGTTTATCCGTTATTGTTGTTGCTGCACACCTTTGCTGATGTACTAAATGAAACTCTCGGATCTTTTTTTTTCCAGTTCAATGTTTAAACTGTCAGGCAGTCTCAGATACATTTGAGCCATTTCTCAATATTCTACTAGACATCAAGGTAACTGGTTTTACTGGACAGTTTTTTAACACCACTGTCAATGTTTAAAATGTGTTCAGATTAAAAAAAAATAAAAAATAGGTAACTTAGACAAAAATACATAAGCTCAATGGTTTTTTCTTTCCATGCAGACTGCTGCAGATGTTTCAAGGGCTCTGAAACAGTTTGTGAGATCAGAAGTTCTGGGTGGAGCCAATGCCTACAACTGCGGCAGGTCATTATTTTAGTGATGAAAAATACTCAGCAGAGACCAAAACGAAGAGCCGGTGTTTTATTATAAATGTCTCAATGTTCCTTCCAAATGTTTGTTCACCTTCCAGCTGTAAAAACATGGTCACAGCCACAAAGGGACTGACCATCCACCGCGGCACTAACGTCCTCATCCTTGTCCTGAAACGCTTTGACATCTTCACTGGTGAAAAGATCACCAAGGTAACAGGAACAACATCATCTGCATGTATATGTGCTGTAGCTAAGAGAAAACACTTGTCTTTTTGGACAAAATGTGACATTTAACCTGCTGTTTGTTTGGTCTCCAGGAAGTCAGGTATCCAGAGTACTTAGACCTGTATCCCTTTATGAGTGAAACCCAAGAAAATCCTCTGGTGTACAGACTGTATGCTGTCTTAGTCCACTATGGACGCAGCACTCACTCCGGCCATTATTTCTGCTACATCAAGGTACTTGTGCAAAAAAGAAAAAAAGAGCACAAACCAGAAGAGCCGTTTAAACCTGTGTTGTTGTGTCTCACAGGCAAGCAATGGCCAGTGGTACCAAATGAATGACAACTCTGTGAAGATCGCTGACATCAAGTCTGTTCTGACAAAGCAGGCTTATGTCCTCTTTTACATAAAGTAAGTAAAACCATTTAAATAACCATATTTAATACCTGGAAATGTACGAGTTCCCACCAACAACTCTGTGCACTGCTTTGATATCTGCTGATGATAGCATGCTAACTGGAAATCTCTATTATATCACTATGTAACTGTAATTTCTACTTTTATTTGTGTCTCCAGGACTACTGATGTCACAGAAAGAGGTGACCACAACCACACGATGGCCTCAAACGCAACAGTGAAAGAACCTCAGCTGCCAGTACATCTGACCAAGGTGCTGAATATACGGGCAGAACAGAATTTGTCAGTTTGACTTGGAGACACTAAACATTTCATCTTTCCTTTAGGTGAACACTGCAAGAGAGCGCTATCCCAGCTTATACAACATTTACCCTGCTAACGGTTTAAACTCCTACTATGACGGACGCAACCGCAAACGGGAATGGGGCTATGAGCAGAGGAGACACAGCCATCCCATGAGTCAGGTGTGGAAGGGACACTGGAAGAAGCAGCATCAGAGACCCTGGGTGAGCAAGAATACCTATAAAGAGAGATACTATTACCCTTGGAAAGAGCAGATGTACTCATCCCCCAAGGTGTACAATAATTTCCAACAAGCCCAAAATGGAAAAGACTATCTCTACCAGGCGTATGGAAACAGGAGGAAATCAATGTTACATAGGAAATTTTCAAATAAGGGGACTGTCAATCATTTTAGGGCAGAGAGAGAGAGAGAGCAGGCCTGAGACTCACCAAGATGAGGAGGAATCGATGACAACAGCATTCATGCAATCAGCTGAAAGAACAAGTCCAGCCTGGACCCCAAGAAAAGCAAATGAAGAAAATCTTCATTTCTGGCAGTCTACTGGATACTATAACACTCATTTATGGACCTCAAATCAAAGAGGTCACAAGGACAAAAAGAAAAGGAAGAATATTTCTGTTGTTTAGTAGATCATAAATAACTGAACGTTATACAGCGGCTTAGCTGTAATGGCAGCAGTCAGATGTGAAGAGCAGCTGCTGGGGAATCGTGGGCAAGTACAAAGACTGGCAACAGTGCTGGGTCTGACACATAAAACACAAAGTATAGTCTGGAATCACTCACAGACACCAAATACACACAATACTTCACCATGTCAGGATGTCTCTGCTGCTCCTCAAAATGGCAACATGGCATCAACCGTTCCGTCACATGTGGAGACTCCAGCTCTTCTGCATATCACGGAGTAAACTAAGAGTAAGAGTAGTCTTATCCACCCAGCCAGATTATTCCCTAAGTATGAGTGGGGGTATCTGCAGGTCAAAGGAATCTTAATATGTCTGATATATTTTTATTAACCTTTATACACTGGCTGTAAGGACTTTTGGTCTTAAATGTGATATATAAATAAATGTTACTATCTACATAAAGAGTACAGTGTCCTCTTTGTGCAAACAACCAGATCATCGTCTCCATCCATCTGTGTTCTACTGCTTTTCCCTGAAACGGTGCCACACAAAAACACCCTGTACAGAAGCTGGAGAGAAGGCATGTGGACACGGGTTAGTGCATGGAGCCCTTGGATTTAAACACCAAACCTTAATTGACAAAACAAATAATCTAATTGGATGCTGTTTAAAACACAAACCATATAAAATAAATAAATAAAAGGGTGAAGTCGCACCTCTCAGGGTCACCATGCAAAAACAGAAGAGTGGATGACTTTAAATGTGTCTTCACCTGTCAGGACATGACAACTTGCAGCTGGGTTGGTATAATGTCTCGTGTGTGTGTCTGTGTGTGTGTGCGCGCGCGATGCTTATCAAGGTATTTCATACGGTCTTTGTTGGTCACCCAGACTTCATAAAACTTCAGTTACATCCCTCTGACATGCTGACTTGATGCTTCTCATCAACAGGCACTTAAACTGGGATTTGATGCACACAAAATCTTGGTGTGTGGTTATCATATGATTTATTTATTTTTATTAAAGGTCTTCATCAAAGTATGCAGCAACATTTTATGCTATTTCACATCAATGTCTTAATCTGCATTTATAAAACTGCAAAAAGAAGAGATTTCACAAAGAATTCAAGGATACATAAAATCTCTTCAACTTGGTGACTTTTTCCTTTCAGTATCAATTGTGTTATCTGATCTTCCATAATAACAAAATGGGGACTTTTGTCAAGAACCGTTGTTAACTGTCAAACAAAAATGGAGAATGGGTAAACGCTACGACGATTTACATGCTACATAAACACTCCAAAATAATTATATGTACATTATATACTACATAAATTGTGTAAATTTAGGACTGTCTTTTGTTAAATGAAGAGGATAAAAAATAATATTAATAATAAAAAACTAACTGGTCAAAGAATTTATAGTTTTAAATTAATATTATTAACTGACCTCTTTAATTCTTTGCTTTAAATTTAGAATTAAAGTTGTATTAGGAAGAAAAATGTAATAAGTCAAAGTTTGATTTTCTACAACAAATCAGTCTTTGCATATACAGATACAGTCACTTTTTGGACTAATATCAGACCAGCTGATTCATGACATCGAGTTAACAAAACGCTCCAGAAATGATTTTTATGAAAAGATGAATAGTGAGAGAACATGGAATGTAATATTTTTTGGCCATTGCGTGTCTCGCCCGCAGACAGAAACAAACCAGGGCAATCATTCTTGACAAAAAATAAAAATTAAAAATAAAAAAAAATATTGAAATAGTATTTCAACGTTCATGTGTATGTTTTCCTTGGCCCAGCAGGGGGCGGTATAATCGCGTATTATCCGTGTTCTGAGAACGTTCTCGTGTCCATTAAATCTCACCCAAATGCCACAGTTCAGAAAACCTTCATCTGGGAACTGCAGATGACCTTTAGGAACAAACACATTTCAGTCTGATAAGAGTCCCACCTGAGTCTGCTGTCCTCCAGCCCTGAAAAGACAGATGTCTGAAGTCTTCTTGATGACTTCAACACACACAAACACACACGAGGACTTCCTGGTGCACGTGATCATGGACGATTATCATTTCTTATTGGCTATCCTTCTCTTCCTGGTGGCCAGCATGTCATAGAAAGGGTCCCTGCTGATGCTTGCTCTGCAGAAAGGCGTCAGAAGGAGAAATCACTGATAAGGTGATTACGGTATCAGTAATCTGCAGATCAGCTGCCTCCGCATCACTTCATATGAAAACTTAAAAGACATACAGAGGCGCGAGTGTGGGTGGGGTGGGGGTGGGTGCTGAGTAACCCGCTGGCGTCCCAGCAGCTGAACAATCAAACATGCTGAGCCCACCAGTCCCAAAAAGTGTCCACACTGTGGTTACTACAAGAGCTTTTGTACTTTCCGAAGAGTGAGTGAGGAGGCCGCGGATGCAGTGTGTGTGTGTGTGTGTGTGTGTGTGTGTGTGTGTGTGTGTGTGTGTGTGTGTGTGTGTGTGTGTGTGTGTGTGTGAGACCAAGGTGGAAGTGAGCTTATTCACCAGAGCAGAAATCACCGCTGAGCTATCAGCGTGGACGTGTGAGAAACAGAGACATATTTAGTCACCGGCGTTTGTGCGAGTGAGCGCGTGAGTGTGTTTACGCTCGTCCACAGAATTGCGATTAAGCTCACAGCGCTGTGTGAATATGTGTGCGTCTCACAGCCAAGGTCAGGCATGAGAAAGCGCCACCTGGGAGCAGCTCAGCATTGGCTAAGTGCCCTCTCAGTGTAAATGGATCCGCACAATTGTAGCATTACTTACTTGATGGATTTGATCCACTCCTCTTTCTCCTCCGGTGTGGGGGCTGATATCCTGTAGACGACATGGTTGCCCTCGACAACCCGTCCGTCCGCCTCTGTCTTGCAGGCCTTGATCACCTGACCTTTGTGGTTTGGGTTGTAGAGCTCAAAGCAGTTCTGGAGAAACATCACATGAGCGAAATCAGGATGTGTCTCCCTCTTTTATTAAATTTGTGTGTTGCTCCTTACAGGCTTCCTGGGCTCATCTACCTCCCTGATACTGAGGTTCTCTAGAGGAATAATCCCACGAGGTTCCTTATCCTGGAAAAACACAGAAGTAACATCAACATCGATGCATCATTCCCAAGGTTTAATCATAATCCATCCATAAAAAACGGATGCAGCACCGAAATCTACAGGATCACGAAAGCAGAGCACTTGAACTATTAGCAGTTTATTCTGCAGAGATTTACAATTAAAAGCTAAATCGCTGATGGTTTTTTTAAGGATGGTCATGTAGGGGACAGCACCCAAGGGAGAAGTAACACTACACCCTCCCTTTACCAGAGAGCGATGTTGGGTGGGTGTCAGGCCGGGGTGGGGAACCTTGAGGAACAGCTCTGTGTCCTGCTTGTCATCCTACGACTAATGAGGTGGTGGTGGTGGTGGTGGTGGTGAGGGGGGTGTTCTGGGACGGCTGCTCACAGCTGGCTCTGTGTGTACCTTCTGTGGTGAGTGTTCGTTTATCATTGCAGGCAGGCAGGCATGCATGCCTGCGTGTGTGTGTGTCTGTGTCTGTGTGTGTGGGGGGGAGGATGTTCTTAAAACTCAGGATTTTGGGAAGAAACATGGGTCGACGGGCAGCAGGTCGGGGGATGCACTTGGTTTTGTGGTTTAGTGGTGCCAGATGTGTGCCACAGACTTTGCAGATGTTTCCCATGATGCCTTATGTTAATTGCTGGAATGTGGATGTTGATTTAGGTCAGAGGGGATACATCTGTTAAAGAGGCAGCCCTGGAAGGCAAAGACCTCTGTCTTTGAGTGTGTGTGTGTGTGTGTGTGTGTGTGTGTGTGTGTGTGTGTGTGTGTG
>BJFM01000845.1:0-11885 GCA_016586285.1 Arothron firmamentum
ACACACACACACACAAACACACACAGAGGCTGGAAGAACACTGTCCAATAAGAGAGACACTTAATGTCTGAATGGAAATGACTCCAAGATGACACCTAATGGCAGATACCCTGTGGAGTGGAACCGACGATAAGCTGCTGATCCATGGCCGAGCATCCCCCCTCCACCTCCACCACCCCCCCGCCACCCCCCACCACCCCCCACGCCGCCTTCAAACCGTTAAAGTTCATTTACCGCCACTCTCTCTTTCTCTCCTGTCAGTCTCCAAATGAAACAAGCAGAAGCGATTGGAGATTTCTGCTCCTCAAGGACACCAGCACCTGTTGAAAGAGAGAAGTGTGAGTGTGTGTGTGTGTGTGTGTGTGTGTGTGTGTGTGTGTGTTTGTGTGTGTGTGTGTGTGTGTGTGTGTGTGTGTTGCGCCCTACCTGCTGTCCCTGGTTAAACGGCGTTCTTGCTCTGCTGAGCACTAATCCTGCTGTCAGATAGGGCCCGCCGCGCTCCCCCTGCCCACGTCTACGCCCACGTCTACGCCCGCGTCTACGCCCACGTCTACGCCCACGTCTACGCCCACGTCTACGCCCGCGGCTGCGTCTGGAGCAGAATCCGCTCGGAAAGCTGCTGTTGTGGTGCAGCTGTCTGATGCGGGTCGGCGCCAATCACCCAGACCTGCAGAAAAGTGCTAGACAGATGGAAGCAGCAGCTTCTGCTCTGCTGGCTTTCAGCTGAAGCTGGTCTGGAGTCAGCGGATCCGTCGCAGCTTGGAAAAAGAGCAACCAAACAGATTTAGCGCTCCAGATTGCGCGAGCACATCCACATTGTTATTTTCCTCTCTGCTGGACGTCTGCAGCCTGAGGGGGAGGACGTTTAACGTCACAATGGCTCCTATATCGAAGCCCGGCACCGATTTTAAACGACATCCATCAGCCGTTTTTACAACCACCGACAGGACGCGTGTGATGCCGTTAGATGGATGTGGCATTTCCTTTCAGTCTAAATGGCCCAAACCAGCAAATCTGTCTTTTTTACTGCCCTGAACCCGTCTTCATTCCGTTCCGAGAGCTCTGTCTCCCGGCAGCACGACGTCCACCCTGGTGCGGGGGCGGAGACGTCGGCAGCCTTTTCCTCCTGCTGCCATGGTGCTCCCTGTCGGCCTGGTCAAGGGCCTCCTCCTCCTCCTCCTCCTCCGGCGATCAGTCAAAGAGGAGCCGTCCTTCAGGGTCAGCCGTCCAGGCTTCATGTCAGGGCCGGACAAACGTCCCTCCGCGTCTGTGTCCTGTCTTTCTGCCGCGTCTGCTCTGGTGCACGGTCCTATTAAAGATGTTTGATGGTGTCAGTCAAGTTCAGTCAGGAGACACAAACAAGAAAAATGTTTCACTATAAAGGAGGGAAAAAACCCACTTTCAGCATCTTGCCGTTCGTCTTGGCCGAGTCCGGGTCTGGATCTAAACCTGTCAGACTCGACTCTCATCACCGGCTGTCACGGGGGCCAAAGGTGCAGAAGACGCCCTGTTCAATTAGCCCTTCCTCCTGGAAGTGCACATCGTCTCTCCCGTGTCAGATGCGCTCCAGGTTTGGAAGCTGTAGGATCCGCCCTGAAGGGCAGAGACAGAGGCTGAGATTGAATGTGCGCTTTCATGGATCCCCACGCGCTGCGTCCGGCTCCTCGGCGCTGATTTCTACTTCAGCAGCTGCCATCAGGAGACTCGTCCTGACCCGGGTTTTACTCTGCTTCGCCACCTTTTCTCCGACCTGCTGACCACGGCAGCCCTGAACAGGCGGCGCGCGCCTGGCGGCCCGGCCTGTGCTTCTCAGAGCATCAGTGAAGGAGAGCCGACCCAGGCTGGAACTAAGCCCTGATCTCCGCTCATTTCCCAGCAGAAGTGGAACATCTGCCTGATCCTGACTAAAACCTTTGTGGAGGCTTTGTGCTTTTGTAGTCAAGGAGTTCCTGAAGGTGACCAACAGCATGTGAATGGGTGGAATCACTGTTAGCGTGATGTAATCTCCTGTCAAACTGGAGGGGGGAAAACGCCAGAATATAAATCCGACATCGTTCCTTTGATTCGCCCTCAGTTTCATCAGACACAGTCCCAGACACATTTTTCTGGACATTTTTCACAGATTCTCTGATGTCCCTTGATAGCTACAAAGGACACACAGGGGAACCTTTTTAATATGACGTAATTCTTCATTTGGGGTCAACTTTATCAGCATTTTCCCGAAAAATATGGCTTTAAAGGGTTAAAGAAGGGAAACTGTTAATCAGCAGAGTATTTTCATTATGAATAAGAGAGAAAACAGCATCAAAAGAAGGTTTATATAATCTTATCTAATGATGACAGGGTTTTTTATGAGCGAAATTAGTGAGCGCAGCAACACATCCGCCTAATCAGAGTCCCCCTCAGCCAATTAAGCAATTACTACCATTCTGCTGCATAATCACATGCAATTATGTTTAGATTCACACTGATGAATTCTTCAGACGGAGAACTGGCTTGTTTTCATGCCAGCGTTGTGAAGGCGCGAGGCGCCGAGCGAGCGCGGCCCGCTGGAGGACATGATGGCCAGGGAGCGTGGTGGTGGTGGTGGTGGTGGTGGAGGATTCCGCGCCAACTGTCAGGCCTTCGGGAGAGCTTTTTGCAGGCAGGGACCTTCGGTCCTGCCGGGACGCTCAGACTAAAGCCTCTCGTTTCAGAGAACTTCGAGGACATTCAGGCGAAAGGTTCCCAGGGAAGCAGCAGGTCCAGGAGCACCTAACATTCTATTCTTTAAGGACTTCAGCGTGAATATTCAAGTTTACTGGCAGCTGCAACATTTTCCTTGACTCCTGAAGACAGCTCACGCTTCAATATCTTCCCCTGGACTCCGTCTTTAAAGCCTCTTTTTTCTTCCTGCAGTAAAAATATATATGGGCTTATATTATGTGGTGTTTTATTTCATATAAAAGACAGTGTATCACAGGAGAAGGAGCTGATATATCCCCGTTCATTGCTTCTTTCAGAGCAATAGAGGCCCTTTTTATGCTTCGTGGCTCCTGACTGTTTTCCCACTCCAGATATTGTGTATTAGGCAAAGATATTTGAAATGGAGTCGCGGATAAAGGATTATTTGAACTTTGGAGAAAAAGCATTCCTGGATATTGCGCCGAACCTGTTTCAGTGAATTTAATCTCTTATCTGTGACTATGAAATTATTCAGTGGAAGGGGATTATGAGGGTTGATCTTAACAGGGATTTTCATGAGAAAATAAATTATTTTTCCTTGTTTCATCAGTGTAAATTTGTTCCTGGAAGGATTTCTGCTCGTCTGAATGAGGCAGGTGTGACCGCGGCTCCAAACAAAAACCTCTTTTTGTCCTCCGTGATGAGCCGGTTGTTCTACGATGTTCCGGACAACAACCGGTGAATTTAAGTACATCTGCACCACATTTTCTTCCATAAATGTGCTACAAATAAGTTAGTTAAGATAGAGTTTGTCCCTGATGAGCAGCACAGCAGCCCCGCTGGATGCTGAGGGATAACCTTCAGGTGTGTGTGTGTGTGTGTGTGTGTGTGTGTGTGTGTGTGTGTGTGTGTGTGTGTGTGTGTGTGTGTGTGTTGGAGGAGAAGGCCTTCCGCTGGTTCTATCCTGATCCTGATCCCGGTCCCAGGATCGGATCAGCAGACTGTTTGAACTCAGCAAACAGGTTGTCTTATTAAGCCGCTGCTCTCGGCTCTTCTCAGACAGTTGGAGAGTTTCAGGTCTCATTCAAAAGCCGGAATCAGCAGAAAGGTGGAGGCGAGCGCAGGAGATCCCCTGGTGCAGATTCAGCAGGTGGGGCTGCAGCTCCTGAGCGGCGGCTGCTGAATCTGAATGAGCGAGGCGGTACCGCAGGATATATGACACGGAATCCTCCAGAGGAGTTTGGGCTGAGCGAGCAGAATACAGACGAGAGGAAAGGAGGAGGAGAGGAAGGGTGTGTTGACTTCTCTTCCTTTACACCTCAAACGGGCTTTTCTTTACAATGTTAAACGCCCAGAGACGAGAGGGGAGGTGCTGGGGAAGGGTCCTGATGCAGCTAACTGCAGACCTGGCAGGCCTCACCACCACCACCACCACCACCACCACGTCGGCTGATGGGAGAACTCTGCTCGCCATTCAGGCTGCCTGCCGCCTGCTGGCGTGCAGGCCAGAGCTGGAAAAGAGCGACGGAGGTGGAGGTGGTGGTACGGCGTCCAGTTCCACAGAGCTTTGCCAGAATAAAACCAACGCTAGAGTCTGCAGCCATACCTCAAGGCGCCCATGTGGCCCAATTAAAAAACAACAACAACTGGTTTGTGGTTAATTGTAACCGACGAGGCTTCCCTCTCATATAAATCGGGGTAGAATGTGCTGTTCACTTGCACGTGCATTCTGCAGGCAGCCAGTTACATCATACTGCCGACATCGTCTGGGCAAATAATCCAGACTTTGATAAACTTTGATAAAGTTCTGCAAAAACCATCGACTTCAGTCTGCACACGTCTGAATGGGAGCAGCGCTTTCATCAGCCACCACCAGAGCACACACACACACACACACACACACACACACACACACACACACACACACAGAGTCAAGATGAATGGAGGCGTGTTATATAAATCCGGTTACAAAGGCGTCGTAGACGAGGGGGCTTGTCTGAGGCCTGTTCGGAGCCAACGACCTCCAGCCGGGAGCTTATTACTGGAAATCTATGTGACTTTATAACACTCATGAGCCACCGTGTAGCCGGCAGAGCGCCTCCATCCCTCCTCACTGTCAGCAGACCCCATCCAGCTATCCCATGGCAAATCCAGGAGCTACTCGTGGAGATATTACATGTAATTACACGTGCTGGCGTGTCCGAGGAAGGCTGCCTGTTCACACAGGGTGTTCGGAAACATTTCCCAGCTAATTAGTTCGGGCATCTGAAACGATCGGTGGTCTATTCCAACCCCTCTGAGCATAATTTACCCTGACAGAAGCCTCCTCCTCCTCCTCCTCCTCCTCCTCCTCCAGATTTCCCCACAGCGCACCAACCAACTAGATCAGCAGCCAGACACCTTTTCACGACGCCTGCTTGCTATTTCCAGCAGGATTTTAGCTTTCAGAGGACGGCACGCAAAACAATGCTGCTGTAGAAAAGTGAAACTGATCCCTGAGAGGTAATCTTGAGGACTACAGCACGTCAGCGTTGTAGAACATTCGAGTTCCTTTCATTATCCTGGGAAGGAGGAACATGGACGACTGCCTCCGCAGCTCTGACGTGTCCGTTTCCAGAGCGCGCTGGAGCTGCAGAGCTGGATGGGAGCTGACAGGATCGCTTTACAAGTCGTTACAAAGAAAAAAACCTCCTGTAATTGTCGTGTCAGTCAAATGATGGAAGCTTGGTTTGTGTCTCTGTTGGCTCGTCAAACAGGCCTCCAAGCGGCTGCCTGTTTTCCCTGGTTGCGGTGTTGTGCGTTCATCACTGGCCTCCTCTGTGCTTTTGCACATGCGTGGGTTCTCCGTGTTTCAGTGACATTCATCCACAAAGCTGCACCACGGGTCAGCATGCAGGAAGTGCAAACGAGTGTGTGGAATCAGAGAAAGAGCCACTCCTGACCTGGAGGCGCCGCACGTCTTCCTGCGGCTTCAGGTGTCGGCCAACGTTTTGTCCACGCTGTCCAACTTTTCCACCAGCTGTGCCTCGGGATCCTCCTGCACTCCTGTGAAAATTTAATCTACAAAAATACATCAGTGATGCTGCTGAGATTAACAAACAAAAGGGTCCTGACGTCAGCGCCGGAGCGGATCAGCTCGCGTTTGGATGGATGATGAAACCGGGTCAGGTGGGACGTTCGCCAGCGCCTTCGAGCCCGACAGGTCCGGCCAGGGGGGACAAACTTGATGCAGCCGGTGTGAGTTTGTGCTGCTCTGGTGTCCATCCCCCCCCCGTTTCATTTTCCTGCCGATTGCCTGTTATTTTAAAGATAAACGACTGTATTTTTTTTGTTGTTGTTGTTAAATGAGGGTGCACCAGTGCAGCCAGTAACGTCTGGGGCCGCGCCTGCATTAGAACCTCGTCTGATTTACCGCCTTAAACGGGGAAACTGCTGCAACAGTGTTGTGCTTCCAGCATAATTAAGGGATAATGGTACAAAAGCAATGTCTTACAAGCCAATAATGGAAGACTTTCAGTCCATTGAAATTGATCTGTGAGTCGCTTCATTATTGGCTGAGACGAAACCTCCTGGTAGCTTTTGTCTTGTTGAATCATTGAAACTGGCTCTTGTCAGGACGCAGATTGACTATAGCTCGCTAATAACTTTTGCATAATATCCCCATGAAGCCAAACCTGACAATTATAAACCAGCGAACCCAGATTGGCTTTGCTGAAAACCTCTCCATCTTTGGCGGAGAGGAAGAAAAGGGCTGTTTACCGCGTCACACCCTCTGCCTTCACTCCTCTAATCCCCTGTTATTGGTGGGAGTTTTGTGGGATTGGAGGGTTTTAATTAGCTCTGGCCTCCGTTTGACGGCCTCCTGATTAGTCACAGGAGCCACCTGAGGTGCCCCCATTTGGGCCGGTGATTAGCCGTGAGGCTGCGTCTCCTTTAGCTCCAAACCTGCTACAAATTGGTTTGGAACAAGCCGAACCAATTTGCTGCGAGATGAACGCTTGTGTCAAGGTTAAAAACAAACTAACAAACGAAAAATCCCCACAACAGCCTCAATTTCAGCAGTTTCACAGGGAGTTGGCCTTAATAACTTCAGCTTCCTAAAGCAACATCTAATCTGTCCTCCAGATGACGTGACTCTCAAAGAAAAGCTGAACAGACGTGAACGGGATGGAAATAAACACAAGAACGAACGACACAAGAACATTTTTTAAACTATTTGATGCTACCAGTGCTGGATAAAACTGTCCTTTGTTTTGTCGATGACTTCGCCCTGAAGCTAACGCTAATGCTAATTTTGTGTAGGTTTCCATCCCACCGGGTTCCATCCTTGACCCTGGGCTCTCTCCGGCTCTCTGATTGGCCGCCAAATGTAAAGCGCAACGTTCAGGAAATGAACGGCGGCGGAGCAGACGGGATCATGCAGTGATCACACATTAGCGGCGAGGCTGGCACCGCACGGCGTCCTTCTGTAGAACGCTCAGAGGGAGGCAGCGCGCACATCTAAGCTACATTCATCCATTACAGAACAAGAGGAAGAAAAGACCGAAGCAGACGGCTGACTGCTGTCGCTCCCCGGACCAGATTTAAATGGCACAGAAAAACAGTTTTGCTTCGTGTGTGTGTGTGTGTGTTTTTTTTTTCCTCCTGAGGCGACGACAGACTGTAAATCATACACAACCAGGACAGAATCTCGGCGTCAGCGATTTCCAGCCATTAGAAGGCCTTTGACTGCTCAATAATAGATAAGGCTTAATGGCTTCTTTGCAGCTGCTTCTGGCTGCGTTTGACAAGTAATGAATGTAAAAGATGGCGCCGACAGGGGTCACGTGGTTATCGGGCTATTTCGGTGAAGTTTTCTTCTTTCCTGGGCCTGAACCCACCAAACCTCGAGCCTTCAAAGATGTCCCAATCAATCAAAGACTCCACATTGGCTGTTTTACGTCATCTCAGGGGTTTCTCGTCTTTCTTCTGTCAGAGTTTTCGCCACGGACCGACGCTCCGGGGCTGCCTGACTGATTCAGCTGCCGCTGCCCTCCGCCTGTGTGTGTGTGCGTGTGATAAGGCGGGGGCTTGTTAAACATGGCTGACATCAGTCAGGACGCGTGCCCTGAGGCAGAGGCCAGGCATCGAAAACACGCGTTAACAGCTGCATCCTGTTAAGTCCAACGTGTCCTCACACAGATGGAAAAGCCGCTCGCTGAAATACTGCGGCGTTGATCATAATTGAGCCGTTTGGACCAGTTTTGTCGCAGTCGTCACTTTGCCCTGGTTGGCTTCTGAGAGTTAGCTTTGACAGGAGTCAGCGGTTCAGAGGATTTCCAGCTGTGATGGGGGGGAGGGGGGTCTTGTCCCAGGGGCACCATAGTTCCCAGTACCAGAGCTGCTCCAAAAGAAAACACAGCAGTAAAATTTCAGGGTGGCTTCAGACCGGCACACGCTGCACATACAGTAGCCGACGCAGAAAAGAGATGACTCGTCTGTCAGCAGGGGGCGCTGCACCCTGGATAAAAACACACTGAGGCCCATTTGTTGCACAAGCTTCTCCCCACGCTCTGCTGAATCTAGCCTAACTGAAAGTGAATCAGTTATAAACAACAAAGTAGCAGCAATCACTCTAGAGCAAACAACTAGGGGGTGCCAAAAACACCAGAAGTTCAATCTCATTTCTGAGTGTGAAAAGTGGTGCAGATGTTTCATTTGTGGTGTAGCTCAAATGGATGTATGTGAGGCTATAAGACAAACAGACGGGTGCAAATCCATAGATCTGCTTTTATTCTCCTGCACCTGTCGCCTCAGCAAAGGTGGAAGATTTGCTGGGTGGAAACTGTTGGGCTGAAACCGCATTTCAAATGTTTGATAGTGGGGAGAATTGAAAGCCTGAGTGGCTGCCAGGCGGCTCGATGCGGCGGAAGTCTCTGCGGACAGCTGAACAAGTCTGATAAGACGTCAGCCAACACAGAAAGAGACAACAGCAAGACCCAAACAGAGATGAGAGACAAAACCAGGCAAGTTGGAGCAACCTCAGGACCGTCTCCAGGCAAACAAAAGCTTCGCACGATCACATGATCACTCCTGGTTTATTTTTTTAACATATCAGTTTAAACCTTTAGGCTGCGCCAGGAAGGGTAATGGACCTGAAAGAAGACAGGATCTGAAATGTAGAGGGAAATTTGACGCCCAGGTCTCTGTATCCTTTAGCTCCTCCGGTTCAGCGGCTCTATTTTTAGCGGCGGAGGCAGAGATGGAGTCGGATTGCCGTCATTGTCTGATGGTGGTTTTTCTGATAAAGAAAAGCCTCCGCTCTGATACGCCACCTGGGGTTTAACGGAGATCACATCCGTCCAGCCCTGACCCGCTCGCCGCAGTATTCACCCCAAGGTGTCACAGCTCATTCCCTGTCCGTCTCAGCGTGGATTCGATCGAGAGTGCAGCAAATTATACGACTACGGCTGCAAAATGGGCTATTGTTAGCATTATGATAGCATTAGCAGAGCCTCTGTCTAGTAAGGGACTGTGCGCATTAGCCACATGAAATGATGTTCTCCTGCGTTAAAGACAAGCGATGCAGTCCTTGCTGTATCCTGCGCAGCTGCACACCGTCCCAGGTGGTGCGCTGCAGAGCTGGTGTGTTTTATGACGCTCAGAATCAAATTTTGAGGGGGAAAATCTGCCAGGCGGTCACGCCCCGTCCTCAGAGCTAGGCTGCAGTGGGGCTGTGGAGGTGAGGCTGCAGGAGATGAGGTGGAGATGAGGCTGCAGGTCGCTGACGAGGGTCTTAACGAGCATTTTCGCCTGGAAACATCAGGTTTCTCTAGATTTGCATCCCGAATTCTTTGACTTCATTCAGAGCAGATGGATCAGTCCCTCCCTTCCTGTCCTTTAATTTTACAGCTCCATCACAGAGCAGGTGATGATGATGGTGATGGTGATGGTGATGGTGATGGTGATGGTGATGATGGTGATGATGGTGATGATGGTGATGCTGGTGATGCTGGTGATGATGCCTGCAGCACATCTAGGCGAGGCTCATCCTCACCCTTCCCTCCGCCGCTGGCTCCGTCTCCTCTGCTCTCTGCTGCTCTGCGGCTGCCTGGCGCAGGAGAACGAGCGCGCTCAAAGAAATGATCGCGAATTGGCTCCGTGAAAGAAGTTTTCTTTCTTTCTTTCAGCCTGAGAACAAAAGCTGTTCTCGCTCCACGCGTCACCGTCCTACCTGCTCAGACAGCCGAAGAGAGCCTGAATTCCTCCGAAGCCGCTCGCTGTTGCGTCGGCCTCGTGTGCCTCGTCGAGGGTTCTTCTCCACCTGTTTAAGCCTGCGCGGCGTGGCTGATGTGATCTGCATTTAGCCACGATTCCCTGGCGGCCCTGCGGCGCTGCAGAGGGGGGTGGGGGTATGTTGGAGGGGCGAGAGGAGGGACCGTGGCTAAATTCCAAACGCAGAAGGAAGAGGGACAGAGAGCTAGCGTTAGCATTCACGGATGTTAAAAGCATGCGCTAATCCCATTAAAGATCTTAACCATTAACAGCCGTAGCTGATGAGGTGTTTATTGATAGTTCTGATCATCGCCCACTTAAGCCGAAGATGGAGGGTCTCGTCGAGCGCGTTTGACAGTGTGCTGCATCTGCCCTCTTCAACTGTGACCGTCTGACAGACGGCGGCATAAAAACGAGGAATAATAACAGGATTGACTCCTTCTCCCCGTAGGGAGGCCCTCCGTATGGAGCTTTACAGCAGCAAATTAAATCACAGATGTTTCAGCACCTGCCTGATCCTTTTGGCATTTGCCAAGACAGGAAGCCTCACCAGGCACGGCTGCACGTGCACTACTCCCCCCCACCCCACCCCTGTGTCTCCAGGCACCATTAGAGCCTTCACCGTCGGATAGGGTGTTCAGAACATTTCAATGAGAAGATGTTTTTAAGTCGACTAGGGCTCCAGTCTGCGTGTCGCTGATTTATTGCCTCGATTTCTGTGTATATTTGCGTCTCAAAGAGATGGCTCCTCTCAGGGGTTCATCTTTAGCAGTCCTGCACAAACGTGGCCGGCCGATCTGTTCTTCTTTCTTCATCACTGCTGCAAATCTCCGACAGCAAACAAGCTACAAGCAGGCCGCCAAGAGTCCCACACAAGGATGGAGCTGTGATGAGGATCGGCATTAACGAGAGTTAGCAGGGAACTCTCTCACTCTCACACACACACACACACACACACACACACACACACACACACACACACACACACGCTCGCGTACAGCCAATGACTGAGACGGCGCGGCTCTCCTGGGAGGGAAGCTGCCGTGTGTTGGATGTGAGTGGCGTCACTGGAAACGGTCCGTCGTCTCAGTCTGACACCAGTGAGGGACGCAGGCAGCAAACACTGGAGGGTTTGAGGGTTTGAGCACCCACCTGTGCCTTTGAGCTCCTCATTTATTCTGTTGGCAGGTTTTTTGCTTTTGTAATCCATGCCTGATGGCTGACCTGCGCCGGACGCCTGATCCGTGTTTTCCTGCTGGCACGTGTGTGACTGTCAGTGGCTGCAACCATCACCCCTCCACCCCGGCAGCACCCACAATCATTGTTGTGGATGCTGCAGACGAGCTGCACCCAAACTTTCCTGCATTATGGGGACATCTTGGCTCAGTACCCTGAGAAATTCTTTAGCGATTGACTCCTCATCACCTCTCAAGTCAGCCAGTGGTGGAGGGGACAAAACTGAGCAGCAGCTGCACCTCCCCGGTGTCACCCGGTTCACCTGAGGTGGGTGTTCATTGTTTCCTGTGTATTCAATCATGTCGGTCATGCACTTTATCTGTTTTAGAAGAGCTTTTTAGAATCTTTTTAAAGCCTCGTAGCTCTTCCTCACTGAGACTGACCTAGCATGTGGAATTTGGTGGCACCTAGTGGTGGGACTAAGCACTGCAGATCCAGCCCAAAAGCTTCTTCCTTCCCCAGAGCCGAAAAAGTCTGACTCCTCAGCGAAAGAAATCGCTGCAATTAGCATGCTAATGTTGCTACACGCATGAAAAACCTATGCTGGACCTCAAAATGTTTATCTTCCCTGACGTTTGCATATAATTCTGGGTTCGGGTCTTTTGTCATCGATTTATCACGCTGGTGTCGACTTTCTTCACCTGCCAGCCCAACTATACACACTCACAACAAGCCGCATAGCTGCGCGTGCTTATGGGCGTATGCAAATATATGACTGTCCTTAGGGCTTC
>BJFM01000846.1:12426-24334 GCA_016586285.1 Arothron firmamentum
TTTTTTTACAGCTTTTGTTAAAGTTGGGATTGTTGCTAGGCAGTTAATAGAAACCCAGAAGAAGAAAAACTGTAAATCTTCTGTAACAGGCAGCAGATCTTTACCCAGTGACCCTTGTGTTTGTGCATTTGTTTAATTCAGAGTGGATGACTTTGGTCTTGGCCTGCTGCTCCAGTCGAAGCAGATTAAGAGGATGGTCTCGTCATATGTTGGGGAGAATGCAGAGTTCGAGCGGCAGTACCTGGCTGGGGAGTTGGAAGTGGAACTGACACCACAGGTGGGTCAGTGGTTCAAACAGGTTAATGGGCCAGTCATATTACCCAGAGCCATACTGTCATCTAAAAGTTATTTCATTTTTTCCAAAAAAAAAAAAATCCATTCTGCATGTTGGCACTGTGTGTAGTTTAACACAGACCTTAACTATATCTCGAGACCAGGAAAAGTCTTCGCTAACAGCTGCAAATACACAAGATGTTTCAGCAGCAGCCATGCTAACAATCCTGCATGCACTGTCTCCTTGGAGTTTTTATTATTTATTGATTCTGATGTGCCTGTTTTTACATTCAAATTGAAGCTGCAGCGTGCATTCCTTTATTAAAAATGATCTTTTGAATCCACGGCCTCCTTTCCAACAGGGCACTCTAGCAGAGAGGATCAGGGCTGGTGGTGCCGGAGTTCCAGCCTTCTTTACAGCCACTGGCTATGGAACACTGATCCAGGAAGGAGGCTCTCCTATCAAGTACAACAAGGATGGCAGCATTGCTATTGCCAGCGAGAAGAGAGAGGTGTGTGTGTGTGTGTGTGTGTGTGTGTGGGGGGGGCGTTCTGAGTGGTTGGGAGCTCACGGTATCTAGAGTCTTCTTCACATGGCTGACTTTTAGAGAGCGCACGTGAGAAAAGGCAGAATTTGGCAGCATCTTATGCCTCTTTTAAATCTGATTTATTATTTATTTATTTTTTAATCAGGTGAGAGAATTCAACGGCAGGCACTACATCATGGAAAAAGCCATCACTGGAGACTTTGCATTGATTAAGGCCTGGAAAGCTGACGAGGCCGGGAACATTGTTTTCAGGTAAGGTTAGTTGGAATGTAGGCTTTGATCATGTGGAAATACAACATGAGCACACGGTTTTATCTATTTTCATCTTGAAAAAGTTTGAGCTCCTTTCTGCTTTAGAACATAGATGTGTGCTACTTAAACCTGCTTGTGTTTGTGTCTGGAGTCGGCAGATTCTGTGATGTGATGACATTGACATTGCTTGCTGATTGTCTTTGAAAGAGTCCATTACAAACCCTTCGAAAAATGATTTCCACACACAGTTTAGATTTATCCACATCCACAGTACAAATGCATCCCTCTGCAGGAATGTCATTCCCACCAAACCGTTGACGTTGATGTGATAACGTCTGGCCACAAGAGGGCAGTGTCAGCCACTTCACTGACTGCTCCAAAGCATTTACGCTGTACACTGCGAATTATTTATACAGTAAATCTTTCTTAACACAGGTTTTATTTTTGCTTTCTTTCATTCTGTCTTTCTTTCTTTTTTCTTTCTTTCTTTCTTTCCTTCAGGAAGACAGCCAGAAATTTTAACCAGCCCATGTGCAAGGCAGCAAAGACAACCATTGTAGAGGTACGGGCCTTTCAGCAACAATGATGCATTTGCTGTAAACGGGATCTCTACCTGCTACAGCATTACTGACCTATTCACAGTAACGGAGTCACTATTCTAAAGGCTGCACTTAAGATTTTTTGAAGTGGTTTTTCCTGCCTTCAATTGAACAATTTATGTTACGTAGCCAGGCAGCTGAGCTGCCTTTTGCGCACAGTGTGACAATTAATGCTAAGATGCTAATCTGGGCTAATTGGTTGAGGATATTGAAATTAAACTCTGAACATAAGCTCTGAATGTCAAATGATAATAGTAAGGATAATTAGTCACGGTCGTAAAAAGTACAAAAAATAAAAAATAAATCCTAAGTTCTTTTATAAAGGGTCTCTGTTGAGCGTTACTGTGGATGCCCTAGTGGGTGAGGAGACAGGTCTTGTATTAAATTCTGGCAAGGAAAGTGAGCCAATGGGACTACAATTAAATAAATGGTCTCATTAACTGGAAAGTTACCAGTTATCTCACGGTTGCCATGTCAGAGCTCCAGTTTGTAAATGGTTAAAATGGCAAATGGAGAAAATCAATATTCTCTCTAAGGAACTCTTGTTGGCTACGATGGCCCATTGATTACCAAGTCTGTTTGGTAAGTTGTACATAGTACCTATATCACTGGGCCTGAAGCAGCAAATTAGTGTCACATGTAACCACGGTAACAGCCTAAAGATAATGATATCTCAATCAGTCCTGCAGGTCTAATGAGTCTTGTTGCTTTAATAGCACCGATGCCGCCGGGGATCATTATGTGTGCATATGACAGGTGTGAGCGGCGATGAAGAGAGTGACACATCAATAATAAGAAACTCTGCTCAGTGAGCGGTTGCATGACGTGCCAGCGTAATTGGATTATTTCATATTAATCTGTCTGCGCCCCAGAACAGGCATCTTACTGAGGAGACAGGATGAAGCAAGGAGTTAAAAAAGCACATTTCCAAAATTTCCACATGTGTTTCCAGGATGGTTTTTCTCTGTGTCGCAGATGCTGAGGCAAGAGAGAGCAAAAATGATTTGACAAGTGGAAGGGAAAAATTATACCCAAGAACACCACTAGCTTTCAGGATGTGCCCGACACACTTCATTTAACAAGGTCTTTGTGAAAGCTAGAAACGCAAATAGCCTTAGATGCACAAATGCATCCATTTTATTATTCATTAATGATGCAGCCTTTTTTTTTAACATTTCATTAATATTGCCATTTACACATGTGTCACATACTTTAATTTCTTCCTCATTCATCTCAATGTAGCTTTAAAAAACACAATTGGGGTTTTTTTTCCACATTGGGGCCAATATTTTAGACGGTGCTTGTTGAACGCTGCAACAGAAGAGCAACATCAACGACGAGCCTGTTTGTTGGTGACAATAAAACAACAGACGGCAACACCAGATGCACATTAAGCAGCTTTTTATCTCATCCACTGAAGCAATTACTTCCTCCCTAAAAACAATTTATCTTGAAGATTCAGTGCGTGTTCAGTCATAAATCTGGTGATATATCGTCAGTATTGTCAATATGTTTGTCTCTCCCTGGTTTGAGGCTGAGAATCAACAGACGGGGTTAGAAGGTCTCCATTTAGCAGTTTGGGCCAGCCTGCAGATTCAGATGTACAAATAACTTGCTCCTGGCGAGGTCTCTCTGCGTAGATTATCTGAAACAGTCAAGTGTAAGACAAATGATTAATAATCAATAGGATAAAAAAGAAAAAGTGACTTTTCAGTGTTGGTCCTTCACATGATAACATCATCATGACGGGTCATTTTCGGCACAAACCTTCTCTGGATGTTTGAATCTCCACCTGAGAGCAGCAACGTCATCCCAATGCTGATGCGTACATCATACACCCTTTGCTGAATTTAAGCTGCGGAGCGTGGGGAAGGGCGCCGGAGCGTGAGATGACACGAAAGCACTTTGAAAATTACCAGATCGTCGCCAGTTCCTGCCACGGTTGCTAGGCAACCGAAGCCTGCTATTCAGCTGTTGAACCTTCAGGGGTATTCAACTGGTGCAGTCTTCCCTTATCACTGGTCTAGTGAAAGGCACCATTGCATTGTGGGATACAATACACCTAAGGCTTAATCTAAGCAGTGGCTTTTGTCGTGAGACCATCAGTCAAAGTCAGCGACTTTGTTCTCTTCCTGTGCAAATGCAGTATGGCGGTGTGGGTGTTGTGCAAACAGACGGGCAGTCAGGCATGCATGGTTTAATCTATAGATGCATGCTTCTTTTAAACAGGTTGGAGGTGTAGGTGATTAGCTTCCACTGTGCGTTTATGTAAAATGTGATGATTATTTATTGTTGATGCCTTGTTTTGACAGGGAAATATTGGTATTATTGCAAACAATAAAGTCTTTTCTGCGCTATCACAGATGCCTTGTTCACCTGCGACTGAAAATGCGATTGCGATCAGCGCTGATGTTGGCAAATAATTACAACTCCACTGCTTGAAACGTCACATTTGGCGTTTAGATTGGCTTTAGCATTCCCACAGTGCTCGAGTAGTGAAGTAAAAATCCCCACAACTACTTTAAAAAAATCTAAATTTTGTCATAGTTTGCAACTGGTGTAAAAATTATTATAGTAAAACACTGCCCACTGCAGCAGTAGGGGTGTAAGAGTACCAAAGAAACCACGGAACCAAGTCTGATAGCATTAAAAAAGATAGATCATATATATCTCATCCATTTACACTATAATCTCTCTGCCATGGTAGAATACCAGTACGATGAAGCATGATGCAGGACAGTATTCTACATACCTCCAGGATAGCTACTCAGCTGTGATGTGCAACCTTGGTGCAGAATAACTACTCCACTGCTTTCAAGGATGTGTTTGTAGCCTTGACAGCAGCACACACGACCAGGAAGAAACTTGTGAATTACCCACTGAGCACATTCACTACACTGCAAGATGGCTTTTTAGTTTTAGGTTGACAGAAATAAATTGCGCTCTGAGTATGTTAGAAAGAGGAAGCGAGCACGGGCAGATTTATTGAACATATGCACCGAGTGTTTGACTTCAAGGTCAGTCTCCCCATTAACTGTCCATCGTCTGCACTCACCCATGCAGATTTTTAGAGTTCCTTTGCAATGTAAACATTGCACAGCATGTGCAGCTGCCCAGTGCTGTAGGTGTCATTTGATAAAGCGTATTTTTAGTCCCCCGAAGGCTGTCCAGGTTTGCATTGGCTCCCGTTTTCTGGATATGATAAAGGATAAAGGCTGTCACAGGCAAAGGCAGGCTTTCTCTGAGTGAGAACAGATTGCTCACCTTGTCAGTATTCTGGGTTAGAAGATAGGGCCGCAGCTCAGCACCGAAAGTGGCAGCAGAGCTCAGCCAAGTGGCCAATGCACAATCTACACACACACACACACACACACACACAAAAACACACACTCGCTCATCGAGAGGGAAATGGTTTGGCTAAAAATACACAAGGTAATGACAGTGTGGTGTCGCTCTCATCCTCATGCTTTGACACTTGTAGCAATGGTATCTCTTTTTAACGTACAACAAGGACTTTATGTTAAAACATTTTAAAATAAGTGTTATCTCTGCACTGAAACAAATCCGTGAGTCTTATTTAAATGGGTAGAGTCAGCTAAAATTAAAGTCTTTCATCAGAGAGCGTTCAGTCAGTTTGTACAGTCAACATGTGTCCTGTGTCGTATCCCTAAGGTGGTCAGGTGTAGGACCTTCGATGTTTTTGGCCAAGCAGTCAAAGGCAATTTAAAGATGGTCTGTTTGTGATAAAGAGGAAGCTCTGTTTGTAACATTGGTGTGTGTGGAGTCTTTCATTTTGAAAGGAACAGGTTTCTCCCTTCTTCTCAGCCCTTACTGATATCTGCAGACATGGGAATATCAGACTTTTCATATATCTGCTCATTTGCTTGTGTCTGTGTTTTATTTAATTCATGCTTTACTCTTTTATTACTGCCTCGGTCCCCATTCTGTTTGAGCTGCACTGCAGCTGGAACACATCACCTGGATGAAAGGAACAGAGGTTTTTTTAATGTGGGAGGAACATTTAAATTGCATGAGTTGGTTATTGTGCTCTGACTTTGCTTTAGAAGGCTAATTGAAAATTGAGTTGAATAAATGGGGCGAACAAATAGATACGGGGAGAGAGGTGTGAGCTGCTACTTTTGTTTTTATCCTGGACTAGGACTAGCACGTTGTTTAATACCTTGGACAACATTTGCCAGTGCCGAGGATGGAAATGCGCTTAAAATGCCTCTGAGGCACGTTTGCAGTTTCGTTCTGCTGTACCTCCAGCTTCCCCATTTTATGACTCCAGCTGTTCTATAATATGATGAGCCTAGTCCTGTTTGATGAGGATGTCTGTGGAAATTATCATTCTCACAAAAGACAGATCAAGCCCTCAGAGAAAGATGTGGGCGGATGTGTGGGACTGCTCTATCAGCCCTGTTGCACTGCCAATCTCATCTTCTATGGCCTTCTTTTCACTGTGGGGCATCCGAGACTTGCCATAACCCGACTGAGAGAACCAGAAAAAGAATCTAAAATCACTTTACGGTCCTGAGTGGCCCTCACTTGCTGCAGACCAAGGCCTGTGTATCCATGACAACGCCAAGATGGGATTCACTCCCAGCCATTGACTCCTCTCAGTCAGCGCTGAGTGCTGAGGCAGGAACTGGAGATATGGAGAGATTCAATTTAATTTGCTGCTAAGGCTGCTTGCCCCTCCATGTAAATGGAATAAATGGGTTACGCTTTGACCTACGCCACACTGAATGGTAATCCTAGTGCTTTATTGTGGTCTTTTTGTCTTAAATATTATGTAATTTCAAGTAAAACACTTTGGCTTTTGTTTTCGGTCCCTTGATTATCTTATCTGTAATGCGTACTGTTTTATTTCATGTGTTACTGCGGGCTTGAGGACAAGAGCTAGCCAGCCAGAGCTAGCAGTGCCCACACAGTCCAGGTGTTCAGGATGGAGGCTGTAAGCTGGCTTCATACCGGTCCCTTGTTACCTAAGGAGGAGAGACCAGGTGCATTTGTTCTCGGATTTCTATCCCAGTCATGTTGACCCTCTCCACCTGGATCAATAGCCTGTTTCACCTGCGCCGCGCTAGTCGACAGAAATAAACTTTCTGGATGTTACGCATGCCACTTTCCCTGCTAATAGCAAGCCGCTTCGCTCCTCTCAAACGACAGAAAACTGAGATTTTGTTGGGGGAAGCTGAACTGTAGGTTCGAGAGTAAGCAGCTCAACGGCATTCTGTTTGAGCTGAGTTCTATCAGCACCGACACACACACTCCTAACACACAATAATTTCCATCACCTTTGATCAAGGTTCAAGCTGTGTTCTCTGTAGTCGGTGTGTCATCAATTGGCGCTCTTGTGTTTTCAGACTGGCCGGCTCTGGCTGCACAAACGCCTGTAGTTATCTCTGGAAATGTAACTGCAACCATCTCCTAGAAATGTTTAACCTTTCTCTCCATGGAGACTTGAATGTAATGCATATTTTAAAACTGCAGAATCGTATTTGGAGAACAAACATCCTGTTTCATCTCTGATGTCTGGAGCCCAATAAACTGCATTAACAGTTAGCGGGCTAGCGGTTAGCCAGCAGAAGGAGGAAAGGAAAAGAAAAGAACAAAAATCTCACCGGTTTGTGTGTTGAATTTCACACCTGCGTCGGCAGAGGTTATTTTCTGGTAGCATAGTTTCATCAATGTGCGCTGTTATCTGAGATTTAATCTGATGGGTAGTCAGACGTGTTACAGGTGAAGGCAGAGCTCATCATTCTGTATCTCTGTGTAGGTTGAGGAGGTGGTGGACGTCGGGACTTTCGCTGCAGAGGACATTCACATCCCCAGTGTCTATATCAACAGAATCGTCAAGGGAGGCAGCTATGAGAAAAGGATCGAGGTAAAAATGAAATCCACAGAGTTCAACTGCATACTGTACATACAGTTCTACTCATGATGTGATTAGATGGACAATAGTATAAATTCCATCCAGTTGTGTCCCCGTACTTCCTGTTTCCTCCCATTAATTACCGTGTCTCTCAATGTTTCCAGAAACGAACAGTGAAGAAAAGCCAGCAGACACAGCCCAAACCAAAGAAGGAGTCGGACATCGTTCGGGAAAGGATCATTCGTAGGGCTGCTCTAGAATTCCAGGATGGGATGTATGGTATCCTTTTAAAGAAAAACAAGCACCAAATCACATAGATGTAATCTTTTTTTCCCCTGATCACCAAAACAGGTCAAGACAAACAGGAGAGATGTGCATTGTATTGTTCTCATTTCCACATGAATAATAGCATTTGGATAAGATGATTATGGAAATCCTTAATTTCTTCGGCGTTTCACAGCATGTTACAGGCACAGCATTTATTTTGAACCCAGCCTTGTTTTGTGTTTTTTGCTTTTTTTTTCAATGCTCCATCTGCAATTACCATCCCCTCAGTTAATTAGTCTAATATTAATAATTGCAGTGTAGTTTCCATTGCAACAGCGTGGTTGCCATTTTTGGTCACCATCTTTAACCTGGTTGATCAGCCAACCTCGGTATCGGGATCCCCATGCTGGCCAGCAACTTTATCAAACCAGATATCACCGTCCACCTCCAAAGCGAAAATGGAATTTTGGGACTGGTAAGATGCATACTTGGAGACCCTCCTCCTTTCAGGCTTTTGAATTTCAACTCCATTAATAACCTTTGTATTTTCTGACTGATAATGATGCTGCACTGACGAGTCGTTGACTTCATTTGAAATGCACTGGGCTTGTTTTTTTTGTTAAGACGCAATGCCTGTCTGATGCTTTATTTTAGCTCTCCTTCTCCTATACGCTGTAACTTGGCTGCAGACCAAAGCTGCAGACGCTTCTTTAACCTCCTCGCTTTTCTTTCACCCGAGAAAGTAGGCTTCATGCTAAGACCCTCTTTGAATTAAGAGCGCCATACTTTCTTCCCTCCTCTGCAGCCAAGACATTTGCTCCCTTTGTTGAATGCAGAGAAAATCAATGTTTCATCAGAAAAATGCGACGGTGTCTCAGTCTCCCATTGTGTGAAGGCTGCTCAGGCTGGGTGAGGCGTGTGAGAGTGCTGCATATGTGAGTGTCTGTTTTATGTCTAGGGCCCATACCCCAACGAAGATGTCGTGGACGCAGATCTGATCAATGCTGGTGAGGTGTTTATATTCAGATCCAGGATTGAATGAAAGAGCTTTAAGTTCTGCAAGGTCACGTTATCTTTACAGCATTAATAGAGGATTTGACCATGGTTCATTGGTGTATAACACAGCTCCTTGCTATGATTAATAATTTTGTAATTTATCAATAAAATCAATCACTGTAGGGAAGGAGACTGTGACTGTGCTGCCTGGAGCTGCATACTTCTCCAGTGATGAGTCATTTGCCATGATTCGAGGGTAAGGCCTTCGTTTATAAGGTTTGATTCTCATTTACTGACCAAGTTAAATGTACTTAAATGTATCAATACTTTGATGTTTCCGTCTGTCACACATGGCTTTCGCCATTCACCGTACCGTGGATGCAGACAGACTGTGCTGAGCCGGCTGTGAGTTCAGGTTAACCGCAGGATGTCGCTCTGATTTGTAAGCCTGGATATTAACAAATGCCTTCAATCACCAGCAGCTTTGCCAATATTCTCGAGGTCCTCGCTCCGTATCGATTCGCCAGCTGTCTGAGATCGCCCACCCGCACTCCCCACACCGTCAGGTCTATTTGTCCACCCAGTGGAAATTCAATAGTGCTCATGAATAGTTCTGTCCAGTCACACCAGTGGGGGCCAAATGGAAACAGACCGCGTCTTTATGTCTTTTTCTGGTGTCAGTTGGACAAACACAGTTAAAAGTCCAAAACCGCTGTGAAATAATAGCACAACATATGGTAGATTGTGAGTCATGCTCCCTTAAATCCCACACCAGCTTCTGTTTGTACTGTGATTACATTTGGCATTGGTGAATTTTCACGTATTTATTGCAAAATTTATCACTTCCTAGTCCGTGTGTGTGCGTGCGCGCGTGTGTCTCCTCACACCTGCTACCCATCGCTACATCCACTTCTTATAGGGGTTTTTGATTCTCCTGCAGGTTTGCGTTAACACGTCTCCTGGTACATTTTGCGTTCCCATTTTTTCCCAAAATTTTAATGGTTGTAGCCTCATTTTAGACCTTTAACCTTACAAGACAAATGGAAAAAATGAATAAATCATTGAGAAGGAAAGGTTACGCTGAGTGGACTGGTCTTCAGTACATCATATCACACCATACAAAAGGGAAACCAGCAGATTTAAGGGATTTAACTCCTATTGTTTTCCTGGCCTACTGGGTTGATATGTCATCCTCTTTTCTTTTTCTGCCAGAGGTCACATCAACCTGACAATGCTGGGGGCGATGCAGGTGTCAAAATATGGAGACTTGGCCAACTGGATGATCCCAGTAAGTGTCTTGTTTTGCCAGTTGTGGCACGTATCTCTTTTCTGGTTTTCAAATCCTAACCCTTCCTGATTAATACCGATTGTCGTCAGAGCAGAGGCGATGAGGGAGGCCAGCTCAGCATCCGCTCATAAAAAACTCCTGACTCTATTCTGTCGCTGTGACTTTTATGGCACAGTGAACCCTCATTTATCGCGGGGGTTACGTTCTGAAAATCCCCCGCGATAAACGAAATCCGCGAAATAGAAACCTGTTTGCTATTCAAATACATGTTAATGTTTCGGCCTCATAATCCCTACTCGTGATCTTTATAAACGCACACAGCGCCGACGCAGCTGATAAATTGCCAGACGGCAGAAATCAGTCCGGACCGCGACGCACCGCGCCCGGTGTAAACCCGCCTCACCCCATAAAATACAGAACATTTTGTCATGGAGAAAATTTGCAAACGTAAATTTGGCAAGCTGTACATAGACGAGGCGCGGAGACTGTTCACGTTGGTCAGTCCCTTAGCCAATCAGGATGCAGAACACAATGCACTTTTAAAAAAATACATTAAAAAAACTGCACTAAAAAAATCCGCGAAGCTGCGAAAAGTGAACCGCGTTATAGCGAGGGTTCACTGTATTGAATTATTGGTCGTGTTTGTATCAAAGCACAAACTATCAAGACAGATAGTACAACAGATAATAATGTGGACATTCTCTACAGTAGTTTGGCCTGCAGATATGTGGTGATATGTTTTGTATGGTTTAATTTGTTGGGGGATAAAAACTGACTACCCATGACATTACTGGACGCATAAACAAAGTCCCTGCAACTGTCTCATCAGGTCAATTGCTTCCAAGACCACACTGGCCCGAGTCGTCCTTAGTGATTACTGAGGTCAAGAACCCATTAAAAGCCTGTTTGCCACATGGGAGGGCATGCTCACAATGCCCCCTGGCCACACTGTTTTCTGCTTGACTGAAGTCCACAAGGTTGTTTCATATTAAGGACTCATCCCCTTGGAGCACAGAGAGGGTTGAAGATGTCCGGCTGTTTTAAATTAGAAGCAGAATAATAACGAAACAGATGCATGGTCCTTATTGTCTTCTCTTCTGAGTAAAGACATAGTTGCCACCATCTCCAGTAATAATGGATATTATTTACACAAATTTATCACAAATGGGTGCAAAGCGCAAAATTAGATATGTACGTAGGAGTCAAGGACGCGGTAATCTCAATGTGATTATGTCGATTTTAAGCGTTTTAAATATGCAAAATGCAGATGAAAAATTTTCAGCCAAGGGCTCAGAAATGCCCTTACATCTCCACTCAGCCAGAAATCTGTATAAACAATAGATGGAGACAAAGGGATAATAGAATACAGTGTTGGGTTTACGGCTTTTGGGGGGCAGGGTGCGTGCATGCAGTGGAGGCAGGCCAAACAGGCTGACAGTTAAACAGAAATCAAGTTTATAGCAATACTTTTGAATGCTATTTTATAAAAAAGAAAAAAAAAATTCTCCAGTAACTCCAACAACAATCTCTTTTTTTGGTACAAATTACAGATACAGCCACAATTATTTGCAATGGTTTTATCCACAACGGGTGCACCTTTTGTTGCTACAGTGGATCTTACTTGACTTCTGGAAGAATGTTTTGGTGTGTTGTGTGTGCGCTGTTTGCTAATCACACACTGTCTAATGACATCGAATGTGATTGGCTAGTTATGAGTGTTGCCCATCTTGGCTCGTTCGGATCTTAAGTTGGAAAGTTGCATAACCAAACAAACAAAGACGTGACGATGAAGAAAATGAAATGAAAT
>BJFM01000846.1:24363-35291 GCA_016586285.1 Arothron firmamentum
AAAATAAAGGGTGGCATTTAGTAGTGTGCCTCTTCATGCATTTGCTGCTGGAGCTTTATCGTGCTGGCCTAATCACGTCGGTGTCTCGCTCAGTACCTCACAGATAATGCAGACACTAGTAATTTCTGTCACGCCGTACATGTCTTTATACTCATTTTGTTTTTAACTGAGCAATTTTTGCCTCAGCCATCAGCAGATGTAGCACAATTCTCATTGTATTATCGGTTGCATTCTGTGTAAACCCCTTAAAGCTGAGAGGAATAAATACATGTTGTCAGTGAAAATGCAGCGCAGAAAAAATGATTCCTGTCCCATGTATGTCAAAATCCATTTTTCACTTTAATATTCATCAAACAGAGAGCTGAAATTTGCAGCCTCTGAAATGCTCGTTATAAGTGCCTCAGTGGTGTGATAGCCTGAGCTGTTAGTAGCTCAAGTGCTTATGTCAGGTCCTAATGATAGTTTTAATGAAAGAGCTGCTCATGAGCAAAATGCTTTTGACTCACTTCTCCTCACTTCCCTGCTGTATTATAAACAAATTAATCTGGACTTAGTTTTCAGTCTGGCAATAAGGTAAAGCCAAGCTGTAGTTTATCTGTTTATCTTTAAATGTTAAGTGTTTTGTATTGAGGCAGTGTATGTGACCTTTTTTTTAGGTTTGATGAAAGAAGATGCGTTTGAATCCTTAGCCAAAGGCTCAGTCGTGTATATTTAGCTTACTTCGTCCGTCTCCATCCAACTTCCCCCGTTTTTCCGTAGTCAGGTCATGGGGCAGAATCCTAAGCAGAGATCCCCAGACTTCCCTCTCCTCGGCCACTTCCCCCAGATCTTGTAGGGCAATCCTGAGGAGCTCCCACGGCCCTTCCAGCATTGTCCTCAGTCTTCCCCAAAACCTCCTTCTAGTGGGACCTAGTGAGAAACAAAAGCAGGAACAGGATCCCATCTAAATGTTGATTAAAGACTGTGATTGAAACTGGGGGTCATTGTGATGTTTTAGGTGATAAATGACACCATGTTTAAAGCACAAATTGACTAATATGTCTTTGTGCCATTTTCATCCTCATCATTATATGCCTAGATAGCAAAGAATGTCGCAGTTTCAGGTCCGTTTGCGTCAAACTGGAGACAATTGGAGGAATTTGTGCGGGAGATGGACCAAACTACTGTAGTTGCGAGAACTCTTGGATGGTGATGGAGGTCATTTTCTCCGCTGCATCTGCCTCTGACATGAAACTGAACTCTTTTATAAGCAGGGAGGAAATTGTTCTCTGTTGTCACGGCAACCCCTCCTAAAATGCAAACCGCCTATAAGTGTAGTAAAAGTTCAGGGCAAATGAGGACGCCTGTGTTGATTCTGAATACATTAATGCCACAGCGACATAGTTTGGAACACGGGTCATTGTCATGTTTTTTCTTGAAATGAAAGAGTTGATTAAATAGCGTCGTTGACAAAGCAATTCTGTCACAGAACACCTTGTCTGTCTCTCACATATGATAGGTGTCATCTGAGTCAAGCTTTAACTGGAGAAGTCCCTTATCTCGGTGCTGCACCTCCTGCCATCCCCCACGTTATTTCTTACTTTAAGAGACACCATATGAACGGATGCTCCGTCACTCACATCTTCTGAAACACAGATCTAATTAGCATACGGATGGGTTCCTGTGTATCTGCCCGTGGCGAGGATTAATTTCAAAGACATAATTCAGCAAGCCAGGAGAGGTAAAATTGCTGCTTCAGGGGTTAAAAAAAGAAAACATCTGTGGGAGCTACTGCATGAAAACGTACCCATTAGCATCTCTCAGTCAAGGATTTAAAAGCAGTTACTATGACAGAAATGTGCACATTTAAACAGGAGGAGTAGCTGTATGTAACATTTAGATTGTTATGTAATTAATCATTACGCAACTATTTTTTTTTTTTGTTCTTGCTCATAAATTGGCTTAGCTGCTGTTGCTAAGATTGTGGCAAATAAATGGAATGAGGGTAAATTCAATTAAAAACCAATGGGGTTACAGTCAGACTAGCAGGGCTAATATCATCAAAGGTACCATAATCCATTAAAAAAAGTCACCCACGCTGCTGTTAGAAGCCTTGGTTATTGTGGTTATTAGTACTGTCCTGCAGGTTTGGCTGTGTCTGTGTGCCATGACAACCCCTGTGTTAAAAAAAAAATCATTTTGACAGTATGGCCCCTGGATTTAGTCATCAAGCTTTAATATTTGAAGTCACACATGTCTGTTTTTTTTTTTGTCCAAGCCAAGACATCCAACTTCAGAAGACTGAGTAAAACCACTTTAGTGAGCTGGAAAAGGTTATTAGCGTATCCCATCATGCCATTTCATAAATTAGTTTTTCATCGCGGAGTTATTGTGATAAGGCCGAGGTCTGCGGCACAAAGCAGCTTAGATCAAAGCGGGAACAGATAACGACCCACAAAGCTATAAATCTGGGGCTAGCGATGCTAATTCCTCCAACAATTTGGGTCACTGGAAATGCTCTGTAAGCATTGAAGTCTATGTCTGCAAGTCACAAAGATGTTATTTTATAATAGTTTCCTAAATAACGCGATTATAATTGTTATTATTCCTGTGAGCTTCCTGTATTTCTTGAGTCATTCATTGAAAACTGAAGTTACAGGAAGTTTGCGTCATTGGGTCATTTCTCTTTGTTGGCTGCAGCAATTAAATGAGTGCTTTGGCTTCTGATTCTGTAAATTTAGACTAGCATCTGTTATGTTAAGATTGTTTTAGTCATCAAGCATCTCTGTTCAAACCCCTGAAGAGAGGAAAACTAAATCATTAAGTCATTGAGGACTGTATTCAAAGTGATTCTCAAAATCAAAGTGGAAATATTAGGTCAGGGGCCAACATGTGGAGTTCTGTGTTGTTCCTCCCAGCCCATCACTGATCCACCACAGAAGTGTTGCAACCAGCAGAATGTTCCCCACAGCATCTTTCACATCCATCACAAGTGCTCAGTGATCTCACCCTCATGAAGTCTGTTGATGACATGCAGAATCTTGGACACGAATGGTCTGATGGAGGTCATTTTCTCCAACTCTGGCGGTCCTCAGCCTAGTTCTTGCACAAAAGAGCAAATGGCAGCTCTGCTCCTGGGTTCTTGCCCACCTACAGCCACCTCCACGTCTCCTGGTGTCTCCTCTACATTCTCCACACTGTGCTGGGAGACACAGCAGACCGTCTGGCCACAGCGTGCACGGAGAAGCTGCACTACTTGAGCAGCTTCTGTGGGCTGTAGACACCACTTTTGCGCTGCCACTAGTGGCAAAGGAGGAATGTAAAACTAGAATCAGCCAGAAGGCATGAGGAGAGGAAATGGTGCATGCCCATCATCTCCAAAACCATTCTTTAATGGGGATTTCACGTTGACATCTCTGAAGTATGATTGACGATATTTAAGGTTGTATTTCAGCTGTACGAGAACACTTTAGGTTGATGTTCAGTAAATATAATCAGGTACATATTGCAGAATGAAATGGACCTCATCCCCGACCGTCAGTCTATGCCTTTCTCCACTGTTTTCACACCACCACCCCTTCCTAACCACTGTTCCGCTCCCTCAGCTGATATCTTCTCCACCCAGCTGGTCTCTCTGGATACAGACAGTAGCCTGATGATGTGGTACACTCAGCATACGTATCCTCCGGTTATTGAGCGACGAGCAGAGCAGGCCCTCCACATGATTGATGAGCAAATGGGATTTTAATCCAGTTACTCAGTCATCACCCTGTGGCTGTATCTGCATGTCAGCGTGCCTGATTTGGAAGCTTTCTTTATTGGGAACAATGAGAGACTAGAACCCAATTCTTCACCCAGCTGTCAGTTTTAGTCTTTTGACCTTTCAAATGGCTGATTTGAAATAGCTTTTTTTGGCCGTTCCTTTTAACACAACAAAGCTTTAGTGTGCCCACAGGACCTCATTTAGTAATGTCATTTTATGTTCAAACCTCACCTACGCAATTATATTAAAGGAGGCTATTCTATAATGTATTATAGGTTTTGGCCTGGATGCCATAATGTGTGTTAGTTATATGATCGCTGTCCTTCATTTGTGCTTCAGACCACATTTAACTACCAGAGTGGTCACAGGTGATCTTACCACTCATGAGTTAGTTGAGGCATAATGTTAAAACTAGGTGAAAAGAGTCCTCTGTGCCCCTGCTCTAATTTCTTGGACCAGTTTGAAAGTTTTCCCATTACTCCAATTCTCAGAGTAATGGCACAAGTAGGATGGTGAAGTATTGTTTACCATAACGAATTCTACAGTTCTTACCTCAAACATAAAGTAATGCAACTCTGGAGATTTTAAAGCTCATCAATTAAGGTAAAACTGTTTTCACCCATTCGAAACCTGTAAAGATGAAAGGCTAAAGGCATTGGAAATTATTCTTTTACGGTATATATGAAACGTTTTGGGTGTTTTGAGATCAACGGAACCTTTATTTCTCATCTCTAATTGCCACTGTAACCTACCGCCGTTCTCTGCAGCCAGAGTTCCTTCACAAACGGCGGCTTCGCTTTTCTTGTCCTCTGAAGTTTGTTGGGTCTTTTTTATGTGACGGTGTAATTATTCTGTGGAAGAGAGCAGTATTTTTAGTTCTTTGAGATATAACTCATAATGCTGTGGAATATCTTAACAATATCATATGACCAAACTTGATCAAATAGATTTTTTTTTGTTATTATAGGGTAAGATGGTGAAGGGAATGGGAGGGGCCATGGATTTGGTGGCAAGCGCAGGAACCAAGGTGGTGGTCACCATGGAGCACTCAGCTAAGGTGTGTAAACATGTTATTATGTTTGGGTACAATTGTGTGTTTGTGTGTGATTTATTAACTAACAAAGCCTTTTACAAATTACCCTCAAGGACTCAGCCCTTTCTCAGGAAACCAATTAAGTTTCAAATCCCTCCCCCACTTAGGCTTCACAGGCACACCTTGTATCTGCTTCTAATGATAATGGCTCTCATGACTAATTAGGGATCAATTTGTTAATGGAGTTGCTTAATGCACCTTTAACAGACAGCCTCAGCCCATTTTAATGACACGCAAACCATTTGTTCAAGTGATGCTGCAGTTATCGATGAGTATTCCCACACGGCCTCCCACAATAGCAGTTCAGAGCACGGCTAAATCATCAGGAAGTGCAGCCCCGTGTGATGCAAGAGCCATGTAACGCTCGCATTCATAGAGGCAGGCTTTTTTTCCTGCTCACGGGAGCCGGTCTGGTGCCCGGCTACGGAATGTGGCCCAGATGGTGCAGCAGGTGGATATAAATTTACTGGCCTGAAGCCTGATTCGTTTTTGAAGGCGGCGAGGTGGGGGCAGTCCTGTGATCAATGAGTTATGGTAGTCACATCTTGGATGCATGCTACAGAAATGAGAGTGTTTTACATGATTCATGTAACCAAATTATCAACGCACTGAATATGTTTGATGAGCTCAGTCGAATGTCCAAACCAATCGTACTTGTTGAAAAATTGCCATGTATTTCAGGGAGGGAAGCACAAGATACTGGACAAGTGCAGCCTACCTTTGACCGGAAAACAGTGTGTGGATCGCATCATCACTGAAAAGGTGTGTTTTTCTGTTTTTTGCTGCAATCATCCAATCCCAGAGTTGCCTGACAGCACCACAAATACATCAAGGCAGACAGATCTACTGAAGATCTGCTGAGTTTCATTAGGGGAAAGTAAATTTAAATGCACAGTTGTATTTGTTCCCAGAGGAGCTGGTGTTTCTGTCACTGCTGATAACCTGCTGCTGCGTACAATCATGGCAAATTGTCTGGGTTTGAATTACCAGGACGTCGTATGAGAACGCAGGTGGAACCGTGGATGGGAACTTGACTATCAGGGCGCACAGTGTGTGACTGTCAGGCTAAAGTGAAATTGGGCAATTAAATTGTGCGAAAAGGTTGCATAGTCTAATGAGCTCCCATTTTTGTTGTGCTGTTCAGATCATGAGGTCAATTTATCGCCTCAGTAATAATCTTTGCTTTTTCAGCCTTAGTTTAGCAAATTGGAGTCACGCATGATTCCTCAAAATGGATTAATTTGTCCTTGTTTTACTTATCCTTAATTTCAATTTTTCCTGTTTGTTGTTCTCCATTTCCTGAATGTAGAAAAACAACATTGAGCAGACGACAGCAGCGTAGAGGAAACATGGGCGCATCACTCGTGTCTGTGTTACATCTGCACACAGACAACCGTTGACAGATTGTCGTGTTGCACACTAACGGATGGAAGTGGCATTAATTTAGCACTAATTCATGATTCATCATGATTTCTGTACAGGCGCTTATTGATTTTGTTACATTTTATAATTTCCTAATGGTTGAGTGAGTGGGCTGAGTGGTCCATTTATTTCTTTTGTTGATAAGTCTCATGTCTGTGTCTGACTCATTCTTGTGTTTTTGATTCTGTAAATTTAGCACCACCTCTTTTATTTCATCACCTCAAGCCAGCTGCGTTACATGGTGGCTTGTTTTTAAAAACCATTCTACTGAGCAGCGTCATATGATCTTTGACCCTATTTCCATTCTCTCAGGAGGAATATCACAGGTGGACTCTAGGGGTTTAACTGCATTTTACATTGCGAGGATCCAGGAGTTACACGTGTTTTCTGCACCAGCAGCTGCTGCCTTTGCTAAATTTTTAATTTTGCACTGCTAAGACTTGCACGGTGTCACAATTAGGGCTGCACGTCAGCGTCTGTGTTAACAGCAGCCCCCCCCCCGTTCCTGCTCGTGACATTCCATCTGTCTCGCTATACTGGAGTGAGATATCTGCCTCCTGCCCTGTCACCGCGCCTGTCCTCTCCTAATGAGCGGAGAGTCCTGACAGGCTTCGCCTCGACGTGACTGTGGCTGAGCGCGTCGGCCCCTGCTGAGAGCAGCTCAGCTCACTCAGCCTGGCTTCTTTTTTTAGGGCCTTGTATGCATAAATATGAAAAATTGTAGTACCATATATATTACGATAGCCGTTGTAGACTAGCTAAAAATCAGGGTAAGATATTGCAAAAATTAGCAGTACAATGTCGCTTGAAAACACATATTTATCACCCAAATTCACATTCTTAATCACTTTAACTCAATTAAGATGCCTCTAATTTGCCAAACAAGCTTGGAAATACGCAATATGGTGTGCATACTCGTGTCTGAATAAATGTGAAGTTTGGAGACAGAATTGCTCATCTGGAGAGCAGATCATGGTCATGATCGGGTTTGTGACTTTCACAGATGTCTGTGACAATCTCAAAATAGGCAATTACCCAACTCACCGATGGGCGAAAGGAAGCTCTCACAGCAGGTAATTGTTGAAAATTCCCTCCAAAAGGGAACCTAACTCCTTGAACCAGCATCTAAACACCCGTATCTTGGTGATGTTCAAGGTCATTTTTGAGCCTTTTATGTAAATGCAGCTGATGAATTTAAAGACAGAACAGGTCAGTGAAGTGAAGTGAAGTGAAGGTCGTTCATTTTTCAGTTACAGCTGCCCTGCATCTGTACTGTCTCAAACAGCAGAACGATTAAAATAATTTTAGCAGTGGCAGTGATAGTGCAGAGTTTTGAACGACCCTCTCTGAGGATGTGTGGCCAACATAATTGTGCAGATTTGGTCATTTGTGATGACACTAACGTGCTGCTTCCCTCCCCACCTGAAGCTCTGCTGTATTTTTAGATGGTTGTCATTTTGTAGAGGGCGACCACACGACACTATCCTCAATACTTATTCTTGCACTCCCTCCCTCCCTGTCTGTCTGTCTGTCTCGTCACCAGGCCGTGTTTGACGTCGATCAGACTAAGGGCCTGACTCTGATCGAGCTGTGGGAGGGGCTCACTCCTGAAGATATCAAAGCCTGCACTGGCGCAGATTTTGAGGTGAATGGTGTTGGCGTTTGCCATATTTCATCTAATTTACAAATTACTGATGGTGAGAATCTCATTTTGTCCTCTTTGTCGTCTGTCTGGTGCTTTTTAGGTGTCTCCAAACCTGAAGACCATGCAGCAAATTTAAGGGGTCACGTGATGAATGTAAAATGCTCTGTTGATTACCTCGGGGAATGTCAAATATGCTATAGAGATAGATCGATTGATCAGGGGACAGAGAGGATGCATTGTGTCCTCTGTCTTTTTTAAATGATTTGTTTCTGGTAAAATAAGTGCAGTTGTTACCAATAATCCTCAGTCTGGCTTCAAATGTGCAGTCCGTAGCCTTGATGATTGTTGAGTCTACCTCCTCGGTCATCAAAACAGTGCATCTGAGGCCAGAAGATCAGGCCGTCCACCAGTCCACCTGGCTGAAAACAGAAAACTTGACAAGCGAAGTGCTTTACCATCTCACTCAAGGGAAAATATGTAGTTTTAACTGTATCACAAAACTAAGATGCCATTGACCGACTGTTATTAATGTTTCCAGCCATCTTTTACTGTATTTTCTTATTTCTCCTCTTCTGAAATGTCAAATCGGGTCAGAAAACACCAACTCTTGAAATTGTTTTGCTTTGACATTTGTTGCCTTTTTATAAAAGGTCAAAGCCAACTTTGCCGAATGGAATTTTCTCCAAATCTCAGTTTCTCAATTAAAAAAAAGCGCTTTGAAAGCAGATACTGGTGTGTCGGAATGATTTGAGTCCTCAAATCTCACACTGCTGGAAAGTGGACTTCTGGTTTGAGGGTGATGTCTTGTCACACTCCACATTCGGGATGCGATTCCTCCGCCCGTGTCGAGAGGCGCTGTTACCTCGGGCCTGTTGCGCAACCGGTGCCGCTGGGTCGCGCAGTTCAAGTAGACAGGCTAGATCGGACCGTCATTTGGAAAAAGGGAGGGAAATGGCAGGGAGCGGCGCCCCCGGCTGTTGACACACACGCCCCTCTGTGAGTCAGAGTGCTCAGCGTTTATCCGACTGACCACATTAGCGCCATATTTTAATGTGCGGTGGCTGATTTACAGTACAGCCTGGTTGGCCGGAGGCCGTGCTTGGAAAGTACTTGAAAGCATCAATCTCATGTTTTAGTGGTTTTTCTGGTGGAACTCGCTCTAGCATTTCAGCATGGCCTTCCCATTTGTGTTTGTTATTGAATATTGATTATTCGTCCTCTAATTATTTTTCCACTCCAACTCCTCTTCCTCAGCCAGCGATTCAGACTCTGGCATCGAAGCAGCTGAACTCTAGTGATTTTAAGTAATAGGCTGGTTGAAAGGCTGCACAATTTCTGATTACCCTGGATGGTTAATTGTCACTATTGATTCCGTTTGTCTGCAATAGATAAACAATATCAGCGGTCCCTGCCTCGCTTATCAAGCTTGGATCCAGAAGGCAGACGAGGAAGCACACGTTTATCGCTGTAATGGATGTGCTCTCATAAAATGAAAATCGGCATAGATGTGTGTTTATTGTGTGTAATCACACTGAATGATATTCATATAAACATTGGCCCAGGTCCCCCTACATGGATGATAAAAGGTTAGCCTCCAACTGGCAGATTTGAGTGCAAATTTAAGTGTCTCTTAATGTTATTTAAGTATTTGTATTAACATTTTCAATGTTTGTTGTAGTGAAGTCAAAACACACTTGAGCTTTAAAGCTAGCATGTGTTAAAGTCACCTTGTAACAAAGACATTTTCTTTGGGAATGTATTTGGCTAAATATAAAGTGATCCTAATTAAAATTGAACGTGTGCGCAAGTGAGTGACAGGCTGTTGCCTTTTGAGAAGCCTGGCGAAAGGCTGCAATCTAACTTCTTCAAAAAGTCTTGCTGAAAGGTTGATTATCAGTGATTTTCTTGGAAGGATCTCTACATTGTGATTTCATTCTGTCTGAGGGACAGTAAACCTGGACCAGATGCTGTTATTGCAGAGAATTGGCTCGTTTAAGGTAAAACGCAGAATATTTTCATATTTGGATCCAATTTTCTATTTTTTTACAATGCTGCACGCTGACGCGCTCCTGGTCAGCGGGGTGTAGGCTGACGTGGAGTGCGCGCGTGCGTGCGTGCGCGAAGAGAGAGAGGAAGAGAGGGGTAAGCGCACCAGGTTGGTGCAGGCACCAGGAGATCGGAGCGCGGCACGGCAGCATGGCTTCGTCTCACGGGAGAAGTGACCTGCGGTTTGCAGACTGGATGGCAAGTTTACCGCAGAGCATGCACACCATCCCGCTCACCAACCTGGCTATTCCCGGTAGGTCTCTGCTCGGTTCCCCTGAACGTCCGTGTGCTTTTATTTATTTATTTTTTTTAAATCAAACGCTGATGTCAGAGTTCAGTAGAAATATGCAGGTCTTCCTAAGCTGCCGCTGTGTGCACGAACGTTTTACTGTTTTGTAAAGTTTGATATATTTTACTTAATAGGCTGTTTCTTTGCTGCAATTGAAAATGTTGTATTAACCCCAGAGTGACTCGGTAACCTGTTGCGCAGGTGCATCGTATTTCCAACACTCCATATTTCTGTTCTCTACTGTCTAAATGGGTTAAAATACTAGAGGAAATTACTGATTTCTCTTTGTTTTACAACAGCAATGATGCGTGAATTCAAAAGGGACTTTTATAGCCCTTCCTTATGTTGAAGATCAGGTGCGCCGTGTAGCTTTATTTTGGGCCGGACCTTTGGCTCTCGGTGCTGGGGTGGTGGCTCAGGAGGAGAGGAGACACACGGGGCGGTGGGATGTGTTCGGTCTGTGCGCTCCCAGCGCGGCTCTCTGCAAAAAAAACGCGATATGTTGGCGCCTTCAGCCAATCAGCGCGCAGCGATCCTCAAACTCCATTCAAATTGGAAACGCAGGTTGTAAAAACCCACCAATGACGGGAGCGCTGGGGTGACTTAATAACAGCGTTTTGTTAATTCCATATCTCTGCTGCTGTTCGGAGATTATCACCCACACAGCAGCGCGCTTATTCTTCAATCCCCC
>BJFM01000846.1:35310-53995 GCA_016586285.1 Arothron firmamentum
CCCCCCCCCCCCCGTTTTCTGTTGAACTACCTGGTGCGTTCAGGGTCTGGCACGCACATGACTTGTGACTTAATAACCAGCACTGACAGTTGCCCTGAAACATGCCAACATATAATCAAAAAAATGAATGTAAAAGCAGAACAGCATGACGTCTCATACGTCATCCTTAATTCTATTGAATTTGTGCTTTGTTGGGCTGCAGCTTGTCCATGCCAAAGCGACATGGGGACATGCTCTGTCCCATTTAATTAGGTATCATTACTTCCTGCAGCTTGCAGCTCAGATGCTCCAAATCTACCCTCCATTTGGATACTGAGGCTGTAAACACCCCTTGATTCTGTGTACTTTTCTTCCGTTCAGTGCACACTTGGCAACAGCTTTGTTAAAAATAAATTCCATAATCCACAGGATTTTATGAGGGCTTAGTTAGCCGCGACTGAGCGCTCTCCTCCCAGCTCTGTCTGCTTACTTTCACAAAAGTCTCATTTCACGTCTTTTTGTCTCATCTCAGAACACAGCGTCATCAGCCTTTGTTCCAGTAACACTGAAACTGAGTTGTGTCCTATATTTGTCGTTGCTCTGCCATTTTGGGACAATATTAAGGGCTTCTGCCCGCATTTCAGAGATGCTATTAATTTTCCAGAAAATGGAATCATAAAGTTCACCAGCCAACAGCCTCCACCATCAAGGCCAAAGTGTTTTGGCAGTTTTGAGCACCACACGGGTAACGTGATAGCACGGCGCTTTGTTATTGACAGAAAGCCAGACAGTCCCCATTGTGTCTGTGCTGGCAGGATTAGAAGTATGGCACAGCTGTCCTCCTATACAGTCACCTGCAAATGGTTATTTTTACTTTTGTTTTTTGCATAAAAGGATATATTATTACCGCATAGAACCAGTTTAATAGCTTGATTTTGAAAGAAGTGATGTTCAAGGACAGATCCTGGTTATTGTCTTTGCAATGCAAAACACTTATCCATCAGACAGAAAAGTATTTACCGTCACTCTTAATTGTGTTGTTTGATTAATGAGGCAAAAGGTAAACGGTTGTAATTAATTTTACCTGCTTTGGTGCTCAATTCCAGAGGCAGCGATGACAACAACCTTCCTGTTATTGTGGCCCGCCGGGTGTATCTATAGGGGTTGAATAGCCACAAAGATGCTTGAGACGGTGAAAAAGATTATCTGTTTCTAAAGCAGAGCGACAATAAGAAAGAAAAAAAAAACACTTCATCAATCATTTGTCACCCACAGAGCTGACTCAGTGCTTCACAGTCGCGCAGGCAGAGAAGGATAAAGCTGTGAAAAAGTGCTTAATAGAAACATACACACGAAAGTGGTCATTATTAGATAACTAGAGGACATTTAACTACCCGACTCATGTATTGATTAAGCAGAAAAATCAATCCTTATGCGGCATACATTTGAGCATCCTGGCATGTTCATTCTGCTCATGTGAGCCATACTATTTATGAGGTATGAGCACATCTCATTCACTGACCTTATCCAGTCCAGTGGTCAGATGACCCTGCACGGGTTCTGTTCTAAAGCTGGAACTGTAACACAATTGTTGGGGGCTTATTAAGGAGACAGGAGTTGGGTGGGATGCATCGAGGCCATCCTGATCAGTGGGGAGTCCAGTGGCTATTGTTAGATCTGATAGGTGAACGGTGCAGCATGCCTGGAAACATGGCGAAGGTGTGCCGTCAGCCTGCATGGGAAACACAGAGAGAGCCTGTTTACTGATAATGAAATCTTCAGTATGTTTGGTTGTATCATCCACCGCACACAAGAGCTGGACAGAGTGATGACATCCATCAGATTTTGCAGTCTTGACTGGCAGGCAGCCTCAGCCAGTTGCCATTTTGTTATTGGCATATACAGTTGATGCTTTAAACAAGGGGGGAGGGGAGCTTTTTAGTTCTGATAATGCTGAGAGAGGTATTATATACCAGTGTGTAAATTTTTTTTCTTCATATTTGCTCTAAAAATATTTGTTTAAAAATGCATTTTACTCATATTTTCCCCTTGTGTGGACCAGTCACCTACTGGACAAGTGAAGAACTTCACATCGCTGCCATTGCTCTGTCCAGTTCCTAAAAAGCTATAGCTATAAAGCTTACTTTCATTTAAGGCTAAGAGTGATAGATTCACTTTAATACTAAGCTGGAGTGGCACCAGTCATTACATCGGACTTGATATGCCTGACATCCCTGAATGAATCATTGGGTATGGCTCCTTCATGTTTTAGGATTGCTGAATCCTGTGGTTTTAAGTGGAGTTGCCCTCAGAAGCAATGATGCACACATGTACAAGGGGATTCAAGGTATACAACAATGGCCACACAGCCAAATGTCTGATTTGCACAAAAGAAAGAAATGAAGCATTAACTTGCATAACCTTTTTCATATCTGGTGCTGACCTGAAGTTAAGGCCAGGAAAGAAATGCTTGCTCTAGGCCAAGCCGAATGGGTGGAAGCAATTTTAAATTCAAGACGGCCTTGGAGGAAATAAATACAAATTTGTTACAGAAAAAGACGTGTTTAGTACTGCCAGACTCCCTTGGATAGAAGAAAATGCCTAAGGTCTTAAGCTGTAAATCTGCCCATCGTTCCCTGGGTGACATCACTCTTCCTCCACTTAGAAGGAGGAAGAGGAGGGGTATCAAATGACAGGGTAGTTGCTGGTGAAGGGCAGGAAACCATCCGGCTGAATGACAAAGGACATAAGAGAGCAAATCAGCAGGGAAATGAAGGTGTTTGGTGAGATAAGGAACATTCTTCTTAGTGAAATGAAGACGAAGATGACAGTTATTTACCATGATGGATATGACCCCAGGAGTCACGGCTTGGCTCTAGTTTTACCAAAGCCATGATGTTTGGCAAAGGAAGAGAGTTTGAAGACACGCTCAGACCTGCAACTGTTATTTTAATTAAACCTTTATTTAACCAGGAAATTCTGTTGAGATTAAAAACCTCTTTTTCAGGGGAGTCCTTTTAGAACTGACAGCAAAAGATAGATATTGTGTTATCCATCTTTACATTACCACCGTTTATGCATTACATTCATCCAATTATACATATACTGTATATACTGTGTATATATATAGCATTATGTATATATTATATGTATATGTGTATATATATAGCATTTTTAAAGCTGTTTGAATTAATGGTATGTCACTAGGAAATGGGGCTGGTTAGTAATGGCTTCTCCTCAGATTATGTTTGCCGTGCTGCAGTTAATTGAGTTTCCAGCAGGAGCATATTTATCTCGATTCTACAAGGAAAATAATTCACCCACCATGGAAATGTGTGCATTTTGCACCTACCACCACACAAGCAGGAGAAGAAAAATATCTGCACTGTAGCAGGATGAGATTGGGCCAAGTGGAACTGGAGTTTAAGGAACCGACATGTTGGATTACACTGATGGAAAGAGCAACTCTCCAATAATGAATCTAAACATCATTTAGAATTCACCAGGGAAGCGCAAGCAGCAAGAATTTTTAAATATTTGAATACAAATGACTGTTACTTTCACCTCCTGTGGAGAAGAATCAAAAGGAATGCCTTTATTTCAAGGTGCACGCCAAGCATGAAAATCTGTAGTTTGCTAGTGTTCACTCACTAATTGTCCCCGAGTCACCCCTCAGCATTAGTCGGAACAAATTCGATCCCAACTTCAATTATTGGGAATGTCTCCAGCTCAGATGGCAAAACTCCTGCTTGATATACTCTTTCCATCACTTCTCACATTTCTCTGCACATGAAGACAGTCTGCACACACGTCGCTGCGTTTAGCTCGGCGGTCTCGCTGTTTCCCATGAGGCCGCAATGGCTTTGTTCATTCCCGTTTAAAGCAGTCCCAGTTAACGCAGGAAGTTATTGGTAAAACTTTGTTATTGATGTTCCTCTTCAGCATTAATTAGAGATGCAGTTTTTGACTTCAATTCTTGGCCCTTTAACTCAAAATTTGCAACATTTTAATGATAGAAGGAGTTCAACATTCCCCAAGGCTGTCAGCCACGAGGAATGGTTTTAAAATATAATGCGATATTAAAAGTCTATGGTTGCGACAAAGCGGACAAGATGTGAAAGCAACACTTTATGTAACGAATCAGTTAACGAAAGAATGCATAGAAGAAAAGAAAAAATGGCACGAAACAGCTTTTAGAGCAGAACGCCGACACGTCTCTGCAACAAGAGCAGGGCGAGGTATTGCGCCTGCTTAAGGTCAGCCTCTGATAGGTTGTCACCGTGACCCTGCTGATGCGTTCAGCCTGCGGTGATGCTATTCTGCGTCCTGCCCCAGGATCCAGCTGTCTACCCTGCTTATGGTCATTCTGGGGGCTGGCTGCAAAGACCTGGCACAGGAGTAAAAGCTGAAGGTCAAACCAGGATATGTGTGTGCGCGTGCAGCGTGCACGCGTGTTGCTTTTCCCAGCCCACCAACCTTCACACTGCCATGATCAGTCACAGCCCATATTATGATATTAATGCACATCCGGGGGGGGGAGAGACGTACAACTGTGAGATTAAGCTGAAAATGATGTCACAGGTCATTATTAATGAACTCAAAGAGAAACGGATGTAACACTTGATTGTCCAGAACTGAAGAAGAACTGAACGCAAACTTCATCCTGAATCAAAACACAGGCACAGAAAGCTCAGCATGTGCTGAATAGCAGCGGCTTTTGAAGATGTTCTGCTGAAGCTCTGACGGATGAAAACTGTTGGTGTAGGTGAGCACGGGTTTGCTTCTTTTCAAAGACTTGGAGGTCACAGCGGGACTACGGAGGTTGTTGTTCGCTCCTTCGCTCCTGTGCGGCTGCCCTGCGCTGACCCCCCCCCGTGTTTGCAGCTGTGTCCCTCGCAGAAATATAACGGGCAGCAATCAATACCTGCATGCACACTCAGGTTTCTGTCTCCTCCAGGTTCCCATGATTCCTTCAGCTTCTACATTGACGAGGCGTCTCCGGTGGGTCCAGAGCAACCGGAGACGGTGCAGAACTTTGTTTCTGTTTTTGGCACAGTGGCCAAGAAGCTAATGAGGAAGTGGCTGGCCACGCAGACCATGAACTTCACCAGCCAGTTGGAGGCTGGGATACGCTTCTTTGACCTGCGCATCTCAACCAAGCCTCGCGACCCGGAGAATGAGCTTTTCTTCGCCCACGGACTCTTCAGCGCAACGGTCAGCAAAGTCCTGTTTCTGCCTGCCGTAACGACCACGTAAACATCCAAACGACGAGCTTTGCGGAGTCAGGGGTGTGCAGGGGTCAGAGCTATTAAAGCAACCTTATGTGAAGGATCTTTTTGGGGAGGTGGGGCAGTGGTGAGATAACAGTGACATGCCACTAGATGTCACTGTAGAGCATCTCAGGCCATGTTCACATCTCCATTAACAGACTTTATTTAAAGGTCAATTGAGTAAACATTTTTATAAATTCAAAATATTTTTTTTAGCAAAAAAATAAATAAATTCTGGACCGGAATAAAACGCATAATTTAGCTGGTTTTCACCACTGTACAATAAATCTGTTTACTGAACACATATTATAAGGGTCGATGGTTACTTGGTCAACACTCATTGTTGATCTTTGGTTTCTGGTTTGTGTGTTGTTTAGGTGAGAGCGGGTTTGGAACAAATCAGTAGCTTCCTGTCAGCTCATGCTCGAGAGGTCGTGTTCCTGGACTTCAATCACTTCTACGGCGTGCAGAACCTGCACCACGAGAAACTGGTGGCCATGCTGAAAGAGGTGTTTGGAGACAAACTTTGCCCGGTCGTCTTCGCACAGGAGGTACCGTCAGATTCAGACGCGCTCATTGAGTGGGAGTTAAAGCCGTTATGTAAACAACATGTTGTCCTCAGATATTTTTAAAGATCTCTTTTCATATTTCGCAGCTGTAGCCTGTAAAAGAACACATAAACACAGAGTTTGTGTCTTTGCATGTCTAATTACTGTTTTCTCAAACCTGAGCCACGTTTGAGATGATTCTCACGTTCACGCTCATCGCCGCAGGCTTTTTGCATCCATGTTTACTTGATATAAATACTTAAAAGTGTGACATCTCAGGGTTTAGTCACACTTGTGTAAAATATTTTCAGAAATCTGTTTTACCTCCTAAACTGCCTTTAACAGCTTTGAAAAACTTAAATTACACTCTGCACTCTTCCAATTCTCAAGCTCATTTCTTCAGAAGCGAGAGGTTGCGATTGGAGATAAAACACTGCTCGCTCATGTGGCAAAGCAGTGGAGGCATAAAACTGCTCACAGCTTTGGTGGGCAGGCACCAGTAGACATCAAAGCCATTGTATCAGCTAATTTGATCAACTCTTCTATTTTCTTTTATCTAAATCAGCATGCATCTCAGTGGAGTAGGTGGCAACAAAACATGTTTTCTATTCACTATCAAATTTCCATCATCATGGTTCCCTTTTGATTAAAATTCACCATTTCTTCCCTTCTCTTACCCCCGCTCGGCTCCCCTGTCCATGCTCAGGTGACTCTACAGTATCTGTGGGAGAAGGAGTACCAGGTGCTTGTCTTCTACCACCACCCCATGGCCCTGGAGGTGCCTTTCCTGTGGCCGGGCCAGATGATGCCCTCGCCGTGGGCCAACACAACAGACCCAGAGAAGCTGATCCAGTTTCTCCAGGCGTCTGTCACCGACCGCAGGTCAGAATTGGCACTCGTTCCTCCAACAGCGCTCTGGTCTTGGCCTTCAGTATTAAACAAAAGAGTGAACAGTCACTGGTTTAATGAGACAGAATGTCTGTGTTTGTCGTGTAATCTGCCATGGTGATGTTTTATAGTCATCATCAACGCGTCATTACTTTTGTTCCACAGCTCCACAAATGGACCAAAGTCCGACTGTGATGGAACATTATTGCATGATTTTAAATCTTTATTGTGAGTAAATCTTTAGCATTAAAGTGAAACAGCAGAGAGCGAAGGTTAAAACCTTCTTGACATGCTTGAAGCAGCATAAGTACTTTTTGCTCTTAATGAATTCTGATCCAGTGAGATGGTCTTCATTAACAAAGTGCTAAACAAAAATAAAGAAATAAATAAAAATGCCATAACTATATTTCTTTGTACATACCTGATGTGTCTCCCACAGGAGGAAAGGGACTTTCTTTGTCTCCCAGGTGGTTCTGACACCGAAGGCGAGCACTGTGATGAAGGGCGTGGCCAGCGGGCTGCGGGAGACCATCACAGAAAGGTGTGTTTGTGTGTGAAGAAACACAGTGGAAGCCTTTAATCTCATACTCACCAACAGTCACGCATGAGTCAGCGTGACATTCTGGCCCCCAGCCCTGTGGCGTGCTGGTTTCCAGGTGCATCTGCAGGCGTTTGACACTGAGAGAGTTCGCCAACCTCGTCCAGGTCTTGTTTTTTGTGAACAGCTGCCACGAACCCCAGGCCTAACCCCCTTCCTCCTCCTCCTCCTCCTCCTCCTCCTCCTTCTTGTATCTAATTCCCCTTTAGCTTCGCCTCTTCATCTTAATGTCACCAGTTTTTAAAAGCCCCAGCAGCGTAAGCCATCAGTTTATTTCTGGAATGAATTATTCACTTAGTAACTCCGCTATCAGCCGCTCCCACCAGGCTTTGGGTGACTTTGATGTAGACATCCTTCAATATTCCTTCCCTGGTACAGGCGGTAAGTAGAGCGCTCTGAGAGTCCTGCAGCTGTAACGTGGCTGGTGTGGGCCCTGCCTGAGCGTCCTGCTTGCAGCTGGTGTCGGACGTCCACATGCGCTGCCACGTGGGGCCTCTCTGAGTAAAATCCACCTCTTTCTTTTCTTCCTGCTCTTTGTCCTCCCAGGGCCTTGCCCGGGATGATGCAGTGGATCCGATCGCAGCGGCCCGGGGAGAACGGCATCAACATCATAACGGCTGACTTTGTGGAGCTGGGAGAGTTCATCAGCGCCGTCATCAGCCTCAACTATCACCTGGATGACGATGAAGACGACGCCACCTGAGGCGTTGTGGGGTGGGGGGGGAGCTTCAGGGGAGCACAGTCACCTCCAGATGAAGGCCAGTGCTTCAGTGTGTGCTCTCATTCTTCTCTCTTTAGCGTTTATTTCAGGAGGAAGACTGCAATGCTTCTTTCACTTTATTTAGGGCCATGATGACTGGAGTGATCAAACGGCTAAAAGGATGATGACGGAAGAGAGGGAACGACTTTGGCGTGGCGCTGGAGCATAAAGACAATGACGTGTTGTGTGTCTGTGTTCTGTTTGGGAGAAAAACAAAGTGGGGGGGGGTTCTTTTCCTTTCCCCCCATGCTGTAAAAGTAGTTGCTTTTCTTTTTCTGCAAATGAAACATGCAGTTGTCAGTTAAAGATAAAGATTCCTCAAAGCCTCTAAATGATCTGGTACTCAGTTTTTTGGTGTTCTAGCAGCGGTGAGCTTTAAAAATCACTCAGTACTAAAGTTGTAGACTGTTGTAAATGGGTGTCTGTGCTCCATTTTTTTTCCTCCAAAAAGCATTGGCTCAGCGTGTTTACTCAACCCAGACAAGAAAGTGCGGTATCAGTTTTCCTCTCAACAATAAGCTCTCCAGGGTTCGCATTTAAGTAAATAGTCAACCATTTGCAACCATCTTATATTCTGTTATGTCTTGTAAATAGGTAACTAAGTGGCCCACGCATTCAAAACCAATGGGGAGAGCAACATTTTGTAACGTGAAGCGTGCTAGTTCTGCAGCTTGTGGTGCATCTTTAGAAGTCAGAAAGACAAGGACAAAGTGTTGCTGCGTGTTCCAGCATAAGCCTTTTCCCCCAAACAACTAGAAATCTCATCAGTGATGCTGCTGATTTCAGGTGCAGGTATGCGATGTGACAGAGACATCGTAGTGAGGTGTAAAAATACAGTTCATGTGGGTTTAAGAGTGTTTCCACTGTTTGTCTGCCAAATTCTCCCCCCTCCTTTTGCATCCAAAGTTCCCCGAGTGCACTGTATATATGAGTCATGGTGTATCATGGTATAGCGTCAGGTAGATACGTTGCTTATCGCTCATTTAGAGACACAATCCGTCCAATCAGAATAGAGTCGGCTTCATAATCTGGAGCCTTTTTGTGACAGCAGTGCTTTAACTCTAAATATGATAAATGTTTAATGAGACTCCGTGGCTCTTTGGTGTATGTTTCATCCTGTATTTCATGGCCTGAATGTGCATATCTGCACAGATACTTTTTGTTGGATACATTTCTTGCATTGCCACCAATATCCAAAATGGTGCCCCAGTGAATTTTTTTGTGATCCCTGTGGTATTACCTGCAGAGAATGTACTCTGTGACATGGACGGGAGCAACGAGGGGAAAGCTCTTTGCATCTGTGAATGTATGTGTAGTGTCTGTTAACTGTGCCATTTTCAGTCTGGCGGGAGGGAGTCGCCGAATGTCGGCGTGGAAGTCGCTCTCGTGCTGTTTGCTTCAGTGTTAAAATGAGCTCAAACTGCACTTTCACTTCAGCGTGGTTCCGTGTTAGAATGGCCTTTTGTTTTTTATGGTGGAACATTTGTACATAATGTAACTGCAGATAATCTGTTGATGGGCTGCAAGTGATGGAAAACACTGCAGATATTCATTTTTTAAACTAGTTTCTGAGGTTCCTTTCAGCTTTTTTTTGTTCTGCATGAATTAAAACCTTTTTTAACTTGTTCTGTTTAGTTTCTGCATCTCTCAGTTCTTTGTATCTGTTGTTTTTCTGCACAGAACATTAGTGTATCTCAGTTAGAAGCATGTTTGGATGAAACTCTTGATTCGTTTCTTTTGAATGTTGCCCCCATGCAGGTGAAGAATGAGCCCATACAAACGAGCAGACTTGAAAAGGCTTTTGCGAGTCGTGTTGTGAGGACGTTGGTGTCTTCCCGAAACTCAAACTGTTGTCACTGCCTTCATGTTCTGGTGTGAAGAGTCCTTTGCTGTTGTAAAAACTCAAAACCATTTTGTTGAAAATGACTGTTCTAAGTGGAAAAAAGTCAAAATTGAATAAAGCTTCTATGCCTCATGACTAACTTCCTTCCTTCCTTCCTTGATTGGGTTTAATGAAACTCATAATTGATTTGCAGAGTTTAAGCTAACGCGGAAGTCCTTTGCTTTTTCTGTCCGGATAGAGGACGAGCCTGAAACCATGCGGTTTCCAGGGTGATGAGGATGGAGGCGGGTGGGCAGCAGCAGTGCACGGGGTTGCTCTCAGACTATACTTTGTATTTCAGCACCTGCAGCTGCATCAACTGTCCACCACGGCCACAGGGATATCGGTTTGGGCTGCTTTGATTTGTGGATCATGAGGAAAATCAACATGAAGATCCTTCAGTTCTTGTGCTTTTCTTTCTGGACCTTGTCATCTTGATCATCATGAACATCATGATCTACAGATATGTCGTCAGAGACAACACAAAATTCCAAAATACATGCAACTGTCCTCGCTGTTTGGTGGAGAGAGCGCCTTTGTGTGCGCTCGTGTCTTCAGTCTGTCACGCACGTACAGATGAGGAGGAGGTGGAGGTGTGGGAGGCAGAGATGGATGATGGCGCTCAGACAATTTGAAGAGGGGCAGTAATGAGATGCACAGTTTGAGAAAAGTTTGGAGTGTGAGGAAGAGGAGGAGGAGGAGGAGGAAGAGTGTTTTCACCAGACAGTCCTGTCTCCGTGAACAATCTGGCAACGTAGTAAATAGCGTATCTGCTTGTTAAAGCTGCAATAGCTGTGCCAGCTGTACCTATCACCAGATTCATATTGTTGTGTGCCCAAAAAGCAAGCAAACAATTCCAAATTGAAGTGAAATCAGGTCAATCTGTGTTGATCTGGAGTTTAAAGACAGACGCGCGTACTTGGACGACTTGTCTGGATGCATGCATGGCAGACACGCTGTCAGATTTGAGGAAGCTGTCAGGACACATGCGATTGTTGTCACATCAGACATGGAGGAGCATAATGCTGCATATTAGTCTCAGTCTGAGCTCACACATTGCCGTCCTCTGGCGAAACGCAGACTTCCAGGGCAGATGGCGGTCAAAGACGCCTTCAATCAAGAGCTCTACAGGAGCAGAACTAATGGAGGGCACGGTCTGGTGGTCCATTGCCAGTCCAACTGCTACTCTTGCCTGAGCCACTCAGACGCGGCCTGATGCTCTACAGTAGCTGAGTCTTTTAGCCATGGGTCACAGTACAGGAAGTCGTTTGTAACATCTCCTGAGGTGGTAGTGTTCTCTCAACACAGGGATTTAGGTTGGCGGAGATTAATTCCCAAATTACTGCAGCCGCTTGGATACATTCCGTAGCTGATTGTGTTTAAGATCCCCCAGGGAATAATAACACGTTTCAGCGTCAGACAGGGGGCTCCATTTGCCCCTTCCTTGCTGGAGATCGCAGCTGAGTGGAAAAAGGATTGTAACAGCCGTAAGTGGAAGATTGCTTTGGAATAATGTGCTCACCTTGAGAGAGCTTAATTTTACAGCAAACGGCAGCCCGAGACTGGGAGCACAAGCTGTTTGTTTCAGCATGAGATTCCCGATTTTCCCTGCTACTGGTTTAGACCCAAAAATGGACTCACGGATCCTCATCACCAGAAATCGTCGGGATACAACCAACAGTCTCTGTTTGTCAAACTCTCGAGGCACATGCTAATCACATGTGACTTTACCACAGAAACATATTCCAGCACACGTCTAGCTGAGTGTCATCCATCACATCTGGCTTTCTTAATATCTGGAATAATCAAATATCATAGTTTTAATCAATCTAAGGGGCTGAAAAGCATGGCAATTTCTGGAGAGCTGTGAAACCTTCAGGTGCTTAAATTAACCATCCATATTTAGTACTATATTTACATCCAAGTCACAAAATTGCCCAACTTTTAATCACATTTTAGTCACTAAGAAGATGCGGTTCTCTGCTGCCCTCCAGTGTTTGTCACCCTGTATAACAGCTAAAATATGTCAACTTTAGATCTCAGATCTGGTTTTGTTGTATTCTATTTCTGGATGCTGCTCAGTGTTAATGTTTAGTTCATTCATTCTTGGCTTTGAAACAGCTTTCCTGAACACAAAGAGACTGACTACAGACCACCAAACAGATTACCAGAGGTCAATCATCTGCTCCTTGGCCCATTATCAACATTTCATAAAAAACATATTTAAATCCATTCCTAATGTATCGAGCTATTTTTCTGACAAACTAACAGACAAACGCTGGCTTTAATCTCCTTGGTGGAGGAAATTATAAGAAGAGATTTATCCAGCAGACACAGAGAAAATTTACTTTCGGTTTCCAAATGATTATCTGGCCGAGCTGTTTGGCTGAAGTTGCTGTTTTTCTTCATGAAATTGCTCAGTGGAATGTGCCTGGATGAAAAAAAAATGAACTAAGACTTACATAAGACATATCAGCATTGTCAGAGTTTGGTTTCAACTCTGCTGCAGCTGATCTCGCTCAAGATGAAGGCAAGTTTTTAAGGTGTTTCTTATATATTCTGTGCAAATTTGCAAGATTATTATATTTAGCATTAAGTCTTATTATTGTGAAGAAGAGGTTTTGACTGTTTAGCCTTTTTGCTTTCCCTCACAGCTGTTGGTAGTCGTGCCATTCCTGCTGTTCCTTTTCATTTCCAAAGGGTAAATCAAACTTTTACTCATAATCGCTTCAGTTTTGTGAATATATTCGTACATACACATCAGAGGTTGTAATGGTAATGAGGAAGGTTGAGCTGTTTGTGTTTATGCATTTAGGTTAGGGCTAGTAAATTATATGTTTTATTTACATGTTTTATTTACATAATTACTGATAATGGTTGGTCAAAATTTGCTCTCCTAGATTGTGTAATCAGAGAATTAATTGCCAGTGGGGGCCCTATGGTGACTGGTCAGAGTGTGATGGCTGCACAAAATCACAGGTTAGAATTACCAGCTCCAGATTCTGAACAGTGTTAAATAACATTTTCAGGTGGCTTTATGTATTTATTTTTGCATGCTGCAGACTAGAAGCCGAGTGGTGGCTGTCTATGCTCAGTTTGGAGGCAACAGCTGCCAAGGAGGGCGGACTGAAACCAGGCCCTGCGAAACAACTAAAGGCTGCCCCCTAGAGGATGGATGCGGAGACCGGTTTCGTTGTAGATCAGGTCAGAATTCGGTCGCTCGAACACATCTGAGTCACGCTGCACAGCTGTGGTCGGAAGGGTTTGTGTATGTGCCGACCCTCAGGAAAGTGCATCAGCCAGTCGCTGGTGTGTAACGGAGATCAGGACTGTGAGGAGGACGGACTGGATGAGCACTGCCCCGCTGACAAGTTCATCGTATGTACCAAATCAACCCTGCCGCCAAACATTGAGCTTTTAGGATTAGGGTGAGCAACACATTTCTGCCATTAAATTAAATGTCTTTTAGCCATTAACACAGTTTTAGCCGTACTCTTCACTGCACTTTCCTTGATACATTTCCTGCAGGTTTGACGTGGGCTCAGAAAAGAGGAAAGCCAGCGTCATCAACACCAAGAGCTTTGGGGGCCAGTGCCGAACCATCTACAGCGGCGTCCACCAAACCATCTACAGGCTGCCAGTCAGTACGCTCCAGTACAGCTTCATGGTGGGTCACTTTGCACCACAAAGGATTTGTAATTTGTTATAAACACTGTGTTTGTTACCAGTCAGCATGTACTGATTATCCTGACCAGTCATGTTACGTTACTACTCACTGGAGTTAGTCCATTTAATTTAAAAGAAGACAGTTTTAATATTGACTCACGGCTAACACAGAACTAAAAGCACAAACATTCAAATTCTGAATTCTGAACATCTTTGACATTTCTGAGTATTTCAGTGCACGGTTATTAAAAAGGAATAAGAGGCGATAATGACTTCAAATTGATCTCTTTGTCTGTTTAAGTCTTTATGCAGAATCACTGATGCTGGCTTTCACACCGCTGGGCGGATTTTACAGTGTTTGAACTTGTGAAACCAATTCCAGGTTAAGGTTCAGAATGACTTCAGTGATGAGATGTTCTCCAGCAAATGGCACTACGCAAAGAGCATTGTTGAGCGAGAGAAGGCGTCCGGGACCACAACTGGCTACCGGAACTATGACTTTCACGAAACAGACGACAGAAGCCGGGTGAGAGGCTCTCATAAAAAAACTCAGAATAATATTTTTATGACTAAATATCATCTTTTTTTTTGTTTTTGTTTTTTGGCGTGGCGCTTTCAGATGCACAAGCTTTTGGTTTTGAAGAACGACATTGAGGTCGCTCAGTTCCAGAGCAACTCTCCTCGGTACATGCCGTTATCTGAGGAGCTGTGGAAGGCGCTGGTCAAACTCCCGTCAGTCTACGACTACGCCGCCTACAGGAAGCTGCTGGAACGTTTTGGGACGCACTATCTGTCTGAGGGAAGCCTTGGGGGGACGTTCAAGGTGGTTGCTAAGATTGATGAAGAAACTCAAAGATACATGAGTGAGGATTCTTTAAGCCGCATCAGCTTTAGATTGTTGCATCAGACTTCAGCTTTTAAATGCTTAGATTTTAAAACAAGTCAAAATTAACTAACAATCCTATACTCCCTTGTTCAACTGACTGTTTCTTTCTGTGTTTTCATTTTAAAGCGACGGAAAGCAGCGAGTACAACGAGTGCGACAAGACCAAGCGCTGGGTTCTGTTCTTCCCCATCACTCACATTAAATGCAAAAGTGGTCGCTCTTACACAAAATTATCAACAGGTACAGTTTTTATTTTAGTTTTAAACCTGTGCTCGTAAACTTTCCTGGCTTTTTCTGTCCACATCAGTTTCTGCAAACCTTTACTTGTTTCATAACCAGGAACCAGGAGGAGGAACCACTTGTCGAGGGTGGACGTGGACGGGGGCGGCGTGCAACATATAGCAGGACTGAAGACCATGAGCCTCGACAATCCCAACAACAACTGGGAAATGTACTCAAACTGGGCAGATTCCGTGCGATCGTTTCCACAGGTCACAAAACAAAAGGTGAGGGGGGACGCAGCCTGAGACATCGAACGTACGATTGTGTGAAAGATCTGGCAGCATCTAGTCCTGAGACAACCGATTGCAAGAATTTTCAAGAGTGCCAGGGAAGCTGGACCTCTAGAACATCTCGACATTTGTGTTTGTGTTTGTGTTTGTGTTTGTGTTGGTGCAGCTGCGGCCGTTGTCAGAGCTGGTAAAGGAGGTTCAGTGTGCCGGCGTGAAGAAGCTGTACCTCCGCAGGGCCATCGAGCAGTACCTGTCCGAGAGCGACCCCTGCCACTGCCAGCCCTGCAGGAACAACGGCCTTGTTTTCACCGATGGAGACAACTGCAAATGTGTGTGTAAGCCTGGTACATCAGGCCTGGCCTGTGAGCACGGAACTGAAATAGAGGGCCAGCAGGGTGAGCGCTAACGATAGCAGTTTGACTCCTCTTTTTTCATCCCTCCACACAAGTGTTGGTGATGTTTTACTGATCGGGGCTGTTTCTGCTTGCTCGCCTTCAAAAAGGTGTGATTCACAGCAGCTGGGCCTGCTGGTCCACCTGGTCATCCTGCACCGGTGCTCAGAGGTCAAGAAGTCGCTCCTGCTCTAACCCCGCTCCCCTCAACGGGGGACAGTACTGCTCTGGAGAACCCACTGAGACGTCTGACTGCGACGAGGATGAGCTGTTATACTTAAAGTTAGTTTATTCAAAAGCACTGGAATGGCAGTAAAGATGAGATTTACACACTGTCTTTGTGTGACCAGAACAATGGAGCCGCAATGCTTTGACCAAACTCTCCCAGAAAGTCACAAATGTGGACCTCCGCCTCCTCTGATCAATGGCTACATCATGGTAAACATGGTTACTCTTCATTTAAAAGCTGTTTGTGTTCCTACAGTTCAATATGTTTTTGGGGGTCTAGATCATATAAAAAGAAGTGATTTGGAACTTGTCTACACAGGACCCGAAAGACATTTATATTGTTGGCAGTAAGGTGGAGTACACCTGCACAAGTGGATACTATCTCACTGGTTACAGCACAATAGAATGCACGGAAGACAAAACCTGGTCCAGCAGGCCTGGATTGTGTATAAGTGAGTCAATACAGAAGAGGATCAGTGAACTCACAGCCAACTACAGGCTGACTTTGGCCTCTTTTCTCTCAGTATCAACGTGCAGACTTGGATCTCTTGCAGCGGATGTCATCGCCCATCCGCTACACGGGGCCTATGGCATCGGAGACACTGTCACCTTGTCTTGTCCGGGGGGTCGGCAGCTTCAAGGAGAGTCCGTGATCACGTGTGACCCCAGTCTGAATTTTTCCCCTGATCCAGCAAGCATCACGTGCAGCCCAGGTCAATGAAGCTGCAGACTCATGATAAAATGACAATCACGATAGTAATGAGGAGTCATTTCAATGTGTCCAACAGTGAAAAGACCACGGACACTTCCTCAGGTCCAATGTCACCCGTGGGAGAAGTTTTCAAAGGGAAAATGTGTGTGTAAGATGCCTTTTGAGTGCAGGTATTGTTCTCTAAGTGTCCTGAATTTGTGTTCTAAATGATTTTAAAAAATTTTTTATTAATCGCTTTGACAACATATTCCCTTTTTCCCAGTTCGTCTCTGGAGGTGTGTACCACTGCGGCCAAGACAAATAAGCCCATCCTCCTGACTGTTTGTCGGCTGCATGCGCTGCAGTGTATGGGGAAGAACCAGCTGCTAGCAGAGGACAGCGTTTGTAAATGGCCCGAGCGGAACACGACAGGCTGCACCAACTGTCACATATGGGAGCGCTGTGATGGTGGGGACAATAAAATGTGTAAATACTCCAGATTTAAGACAGAAAGTGTACTTTTATATAAACTTTGTTGTTGTTTTAGATCAAACCAATGAGTGCCGCTGCAGGGACTCTGCGGACTGCTTGAACCCGGGAGTAAACGTATGCGTCCGTGTCGGGGCAGATGGAGAAAATCAGACTATGAGTGAGTGCGAAGCTGGACTAAAGCGCTGCAAAGGAGAGGAAGTGTCTGTTGTCAGCATCCTGCCTTGCACTGGCTGAAACTTTGGCCTTCCGATCACCATTATCCTCTAAAACATAGCTTGCGTATTTGTAGTACATTACACATTAAAGACACAATACCTGTATGAAAGCATTCTAACCTATGTAACAATGAATAAATAGCAAAACTCAAGAGAAGTCTCATTGTGTCATTTTTTTCTCTCCCACTGAGATATAGCAAAGAGAGAAATAGATTTTGTAAATTTGTACATTTTTCTTACTGGGATGATCTCTTTTAAAATCTGTTTTGTTACTCCTAAAGCAGACTGTGTGCAGCCTGCCAAGCACATCCCTGCTGATAGTTTATTCCTGCCTCTGGCTTGCTGCCTTCTCATGGAGCGTGTGCATGTGTGGCTTAACCTGCCTGCAAAATTGTAGGAAGACACTGCCTACATAATTTCTCCTCATCACAAGTTCTTTAACAGAGATGTGTGGTCCCGATTTGAATAAGGTGAATAAAGGAGAAATTTCAGAGATGCCACAGAGATGGAGTCTTATGACTCCCTAAATTAAACTAAAATCACTTTTTTTTCTATATAAAAAGCTGTTTCGATACATTGTCTCCACCCAGTGGACATGTTGGTGTATTACGTGCAAAATTCCCCGAAACTAGTCTGGTTTCAATAACAAAAATTTTATTAACAATGTAAAATGATCTATATAAGCTTTGACTACTGTACCTTTTACTGTGCCCTAAACATTGATGGCTGTCATTGACAATCCAGACCCGTGCCGTCCCCCGTGTCTGCATTTTGTGCCTCAGACAGAGGGAGACGCTCCTGGCTCTGACCAACTAATAATTCCTTTGTGAGCTCATCTTTGCGTAGAGAGTACGTGTATATACAAGTCTAATGTCTCGATTTCTGGATAGATATTGTGTGCAAACACCTTTTCTCTTTTGAGTGTTCTATCGTATATTCTGTTTTGAAGCTGGAAAGTTAAAGTCGTGTACAGGTTCTTGGTTTATGGAAGACTAAATTAAGTACATCGAGGAGGAAAAACAAGGAACAGACTATAGCGGAGGTTGCACACGACAAACGTACCATCTTGGCCTAACGTGCGGATCTACGACTTGACCTTTGCAAGGGTCACCCTCAAATTTGATTTGATGCAAAAGTCTTCACATTAACTCTGACAACACAGACAACTGTATTCCCTTTTTGAAAGCATGAATCCTTACTCAGGTTCATGACGGTAACCAAACACTGACGTTAACTCACTCGCTTTCACATTAGACAAGGAATCCGACTTCCTTTACCCAAAAAAAGAGAGGGAAAAAAAATCATTTGCAAAATATCTTAAAATATACGCTTGTGAGTACTGTTCTTTTTCTTCAAAACATTGCAGTTACAATTCTTTGTATTACAAAATAAAATTATAAAATGGCCATCCTAAAAAAAAGACAGACGGACAGAGACGATTTATTCGAAAATGGCAGTAATCGAACGGTGGGAGACACAGGTGATGGAGGACGGTGCGCGATGTTTGTTGCCGCCTCCCACCCATGAAGGCAGGGCCCTTAGCTGGTGACCAGGCAACAGAGCCCAAAGAACCGCCTCTTCCTCTGCCGGACCAGTGGGTAGGGAGTCAGGTTCAGCAGGCTGCTGTCGTCTAGGCACAAGACCGTGTGCACGCACGCACGCACGCACGCACGCCCGC
>BJFM01000846.1:54026-65504 GCA_016586285.1 Arothron firmamentum
GTGTGTGTGTGTGTGTGTGTGTGTTCTTGTAGTTGCTACATACTGAGCACCAAGTTATGTATTCTACTAGCAAAATGGGGACATTTTTGGAAAGTGATATTTTGGTGGGTCCTCACAATTTCAAAGGACTGTGTGACTGTTAAGACTTGGTTTTAAGGTGGAGTTTAGAGTTGGGTTTAAGTTAGAGTTGCGTGTTAGATGTTAGGGTTTGGGGAAGGTCGGGGTTGGGGTTTGAAGGGGTTGGTTGGGATGGTTTGGGTCATGAGGCTGAATAATGCATTATTAAAAGTCTATGAAAGTCCTCACAAACACAGAAGTACAAAGATGTGTGTGTGTGTGTGTCCTCCTCACCTTGGTTTTTCAGCGGTAAAGGCATTGTCTCCCTGAGTTTACTGAGAAGATTCTTCATCTCCCTCATGTCCCTGATTAAAATAATGAAAGTAAGTCTCTGCTGTGTTGATATTTGTACATTTTTAATTTAAGAATTTAGGAAATACATCTGAATTTTTTTTAATTACGCTTGTGTCTTCATTCCTATTTGCAATTAGTGTGTAGTGCCAGATTTCATACATATAGTAGACACCTTATTATATATTTTTTAGTTGTTTTTGATGTCAAATAATGAAAAACAACCATATAACCTTCATTAAAAGTAAGCGCACCTACTGTAAATAATGTATCGTACTGTAACATCTGGACACCTGCTGAGCTGAGACTTTTCCTAAAAGTGATTCATCATCTTTGAAAAGTCTGTTAAATATTTAAATTCCATTAAATTCCACCTACTTCTCGATGTTTTCGATGTCAGTGGCCACCAGCCAGCACAGCTGAGGACAGTCAGTGTGGGAGGAAGATGTGTCCTCCAGGATGGGGATGTCCGAGCTGTCCTCGGCCTTACTGTCCACTCCACGGGGCCCGCAGGGTTCTCTGCCTGCACGCAGACAGGCAACAGCCTTTAACCTGATACACCCGCCTGACCGTACAGGTAAAAGTTTGCAAAACAGTGAGAAAAATGTCCAACTGGTCTTATAATTTAGGAGTTTGCACCTTTCCTGTGGAGCTGCAGGGACCCCAGCAGGCAGACTGATTTGAGCATCTCGGTGATGTACATCTCCAGGCAGCACTGCAGCTGGATGAAGAGCCTGCAGATCTCCGGGTGGATCTCCCCGTCTTCTGGCCTGAAGATGTCACATGTCTGGGATTAGTGGGGGATCCCCTCGCTGATAATTGATTCCCATTTCAATTCTAACCGGCACACTCAAAGACAAAACTGAGAGAAGAGGAACGATCGTACATCTGCAAGTTATATAACAAGAAGTGACTCATTGAACCATCTGAAACTATAAATTAAAGATAAATTAATTAAAAAAAAAATTCCCAAAGCCCCACATTGCTGTTTTTACTGGATTTAAGCAGAACGCCTTCGCTGTCCCTCATGTATCCTGTCCCGGGTGGAGCTGCAGTGACACCATGTGAAGGGGACAGATGCTGAAGGTGTGACCGCTCATCTGCTCTGGATATTTTGCCCTTGTGTCTTTCCAGCCCCCCCGCAACTCCATTCTCCTTGCAAAATCGGTGCTATTGCCAGCTGTCCACCCCCAACACGCACACGCACACGTACACACACACATACACACACACATACACCACTTCCCAAATCTCTCCAACTCTATTCGGACCCATTTATTAACGGTGAATGACCTGTGCAGTCTACCCTGAGCTCCGCTTCTCCTGTGGCGGGAGGCTAACTCACAACTGGCCTTGGGAGCTTTTAGAGAAGGAGTTTTTCTGAGTGTGTGTTGGGGTAATTATGAGAATGATGCTGATGCTGTTATCAGCAGAGATCACTCTGAGGCTGCTGCGCCGGCTCTATTTCTATAGCAGCAGCAGGAAAGTCAAGAACAGGCTGGTGCTCGGCACAAGTGTTTAAGTGCGCCTGCGATTACCGGCCATGCATGCGGGGAAAAAATAGCACAGAGCCGAAGGTCGCCACGCGGTAAACTCTCCTTCAGAAAGATTGTTATTACACATGGCAGGAAATATCACTTATGTCATACACACTGTGTCCAGCCGCCCCAGTAAAGGTTTGGGTTCATTCTTGAACTCTGAAATGATTTACTGAGAGGGACACGTCTCTGGAACTCTGGAAAGCAATATGGCGGGCGAATGGGGGATGAATTGGTGGGGGTGACCACTGACGAGCTGTTATTGTTCCAGTGCTGTCCCAGATCTGACAAATGGCACAGCCAGTGGTACACACATCCTGAATATCTGGGAAAAATCACCTAGTAGTCTTCTGGTTTGTCTATTTTAGTGTAGAAACCTTTAATTCATCAGATTCGGAGACTGTCAGCATCCATGGAGCCACCATGGATGCTCTCATGTCCTGCTGCACCTCTCTGGTCTGACTTGTGCCAGACAGGCACTGGGTGAGTTATTTCTAAAACTGATGGACGCTTATGCAAATGAGAGATTAGACCTGGAGACCACTTCAGGCGCAGAGCGCACCATCCGGCCGCGTCTGCGTCAACTCACCCAGATATCAAGGAGAGGCTGTGGTGGGCGGCTCTCGCAACTTCACAGCCTTTGGTTCGGGTCTTCAGCATCTCTGCCCGGAGCGAAGGGCAGTCCACAGTGATTTCCCCGATGGAGATGACCAGCTCACGGTACAGAGCCACCAGCGTGTTGAACTCTTGAACGACCTGCGGCATGAAAAATGACAAAGGCAAAACGTTCAAATAATGGACCGCACTGTGTCTCACACACGCACACGCAAGGCAAGCTGCACTGATCAGCGGTGGGGCGTTCATTCTTGGCCTACTCGAAGCTGCACCGTCGGGCTGTTGTTTGTTGCATGTCGGCGCAGGTGAATTCAGGCTCCAGGACGGGAACCTTGCTGAGAAACGTGATTAAGCAACAAGTGAAGCATTAAATAATTTGCAAAAGTCCCAAAATCTGGCCCGGTTTTGATCTGCTCAAGTTTGGCTCTTTAACTGGCGCATTGAAGCACAAATATGCCATCGATTTCGTGCAACTCCTTCACCTTTTCTTGCGTTTTCTCCACCAGCGCGCCGCTGCTGGCGCTGACTCCTAACAGCGATCACGAAGCCCTGAAGATAATCGTGCCCAATTCACGCAAATGGCGAGGAAAAAATAAATTAACAAATAAAGAAATCCTCATTTCAGCAGCAATTCAACATACACGCAAACGACATGTCAAGCCTGTGTCAGTCCTCTATTTGGCTCTGCTGCCGACAAAACGATGCAAATGTATGTAGCTATTTTTAGGCTCCTGGACCCATTTCGTGGGCTTTTTTTTTTTTTTTTTTTTTTGCAGCAGTTAACATCTGTCATTTGCATGTGCGGCATGGTCGAGTGTGCTGGAACAAAGACAGGTTATGGAAATGACAGAACATCGGAGGATCCATACCATTCTGCAGTCGGCCACGGCGCGCTGGGCTTTGCGGGTGCTCTCGGTGCTCTCCCTCCTCTGTGGGTCTCGGTAAGGAGGCTTGCCGATCTGGAAGATATTCCCGGCAGATCTGGGGCGGTTTTTGCGCCCATTCGATGCAGAACTCATGCATACACATCCACTAATAAAACAGCCCCGATGCAAAAGGGTTTCGTCTTCATACACCCCCCAGACTCCACCACTCTCCTCTTCCTGCCTCACCGCCCTGCGCCTCCTGGTATCTCTGCTTCTCCTCGGTTTAACGCTAAATTCCCCTCCGCCAGCTACAGGCTGGGCTTTGTCTGGCAACTCTGTCCGTCTCCGCTGGCGTTCCACGCCTCTACTGCGGGAGACAGAGCAGATCTTTCCCCAGACGAGCCTCAGAGCGCAGGGAAAAGTACCGGATGAGCGCCCGCGACTCTTCTCCGCATTGCCTCGACTGCGACGGGGGCGCAAGTCACCTTCACTCCAACAGCAGCGGACAGTGAAGACTTCACACCAGAGAGAGAGAAAAAAAAAAAAAGCCGACCAGCTAGCTCAGGGGTCTCTTCTGACGCACCGATGTCGGAAGAAGATGATCGTTTTCACGGTTGTTCCCCAAGTGCAACCATTTTTTACGAATGCGCGCTGCTCCCATCAAGCGCCTCCAACGCGGACGATAACGATCTTTCCTTAAACGCACCACTGATATTTCTTTTTCTTTTCTTTTTTTTTTTTTTTTGTGATTTCACAGCGCGCCGCCCCTGTATGCCTCTGATTGTTCAAAAAACATTATCTTTTGCGTCGCGGTGCTGGTCTGCCTCCCGATGGTTGTCCCCCCCCACAGTGTTTCCAGGTCCTCCAGGCCTCAGTCTAACCTTGCACAAACAGGAGAGGAAGAGCAGCCGCAGCTCCAGGCTTGACGTGGCTGCTGCGCTGATCTATCAGGACGGACCCAGCCGCACCTGTCCTACAGGCAGGGATTCATACAGTTAACTGAGACAGAATCCAAGTCTTCTTCAACTGTCCATGAACATTAGAGCATGAGTCACTTCCAAGTTTGTGATGAGCAGCAGCAGCAGTAGTCCAGGAGACAAATGGCTGCTTCTGTCTCTTTCTTTGAGTTTCCTGTGACAGCGTGTCACAAATCATTGATTTCTGGACACTGTGGACATAGTTACAGTTGCCAAACTGAAGTTTGTCATTTGTTTTAAAACTGGGCATTTACATTTACTGACATTAAATAAGTAAAAACTGTCAAAAAAACGATTGGAAATCTTTTAAAGCTGCTCTGTTCTGCAGATCAGTGTGAATTATCTTTTTAAGATGTGTCAAAACGTTTTTATTAGGTTAATAAACCAAAGATCAGTGAGAGTTTCAGACATTGTTGTAAAGTTATACTTCCATAAAGTTATAGTGTGATGCTTGTGTTTGGAACATTTCACTCTAAATGAAAAATGCTGTTATTATCATTTGAACAACTGATCGGTTGATGTAAAAATAAAAATAGTACCAGTATTGCCAAAGTATTGCAGGAGCTGCTTTAATATCATTGAAGTTTGGATTGTGCAACTGGTGTGAACCCTCAACCTGTTCTCAGAGTTACTGTTGGTTTGAATCTGTGGGTTTAGACCCACTGAGACAGCCAGTGAACAGGCAGCCTGAAAAGCTGTTCCAGCTGCATGTCTCTCTGTCTCACCATGCTGAATTAACTTTTTTCCCTTCTTTCCGTGTCGCAGGACTGTCAAAAAGAAGGAAAGAAGAGGTAACAGAGGAAGCAGAACACCAAGAAGCCGACCACCCAGTTGACGGAGTAGATGTAAATGATGACCATGTCCATGTCCAAGCGCCAGCCCCGATCATCGCCCCGGAAGTCCAGGCTGTCCAGCTGGTAGGCTCCTCCCCGGGGGAGCTGACGCCTTGCCACGGCAGCGGGCTGTCTCTGAAAGCCTGGGAGACAAAGACTCAAAGAGAAATGAAGACCGACAAACATTCCTCCAGCTTTCTCCTCTGTTGCAAAGAATTCTGACTGGTTTGAGGATCTCACTGGTCATACTGGAGCTGAGACACCGATTTCAAACTTACCTCCAAAGATGTGGAAGAGCTTCCGGCAGCTGGGGAGGGGCCACTTGGCACAGCTGGCCTTCTGGAAGTTCTGTTTCCGAGAGAGGTATTCCTTAGGGAAGATCGTCCTTGCCGTTTGGTTCAGCTCTGTCACGACGGCAGGAGGACAAACTCAGCGTTATTGTAGAGGAGCATCTGATACAAACCCGCACGTCTTGATCGTCAGAGCAGATTGATTTATTTAACCACGGCAGCAGATGCAGCAGCGGCAGACCCTCGTTGCTCTCTTTCAGTGTGACCTTGCCTTCGTTAATCAAGGCGAGGATCTGCTCAGAGATCCTTGTCACCTAATCACTCAGTAGAGCCCTCAGCGTGTCCATGGACACTGCAACGTCAGCCTGGAACCAGGCTAAATCTAAGATGATGCTGTAACCTTGTCTAGCCTGTGATATAATGTGTGATTAATCGATCTGGTGCATCATACATTCCTGAAGGCATACATTTCCATCTGAGAAAGGTGAAGGAATGGAATTCATCTTGTGTTTTGAATGAATTCTCTTTGTGTGGATGACACATCTGCTTGGAACTGAAGCAAAGGCCTGCTCTAGTCCCTGCAGGACATCTGCAGCTGCGTCCACTGAACAATCTGCACAAATGCTACAACACGAAAGATGCAATATTGTGTTTGCCCACATTTGCTGCTATTGAATAGGGTCAAGAACATTTTTCCTCCCCACCTACGCTCTGAGTGCAGTAGAGATGAAGAGAAAGGTGCAGGAAGTCCCCTATGCCCGTTAGCTCACCCTTCTGGAAGAAGACGTGTGTGATGACTGTCCTGCAGAGGGGGCAGGGTGTGTTGGCGGGGCTGTTCCTCGCCAGCGTCCTCAGACAGGGTTCACAGAAGATGTGGTTGCAAGGATGACACATGTAAGGGCTGAAGTACACGTCCAAGCAGACGGCGCAGATGTAACCCTCTCGCTCTCTGGTCCCAGTTCCCCCATCGCCCTCATCGCCCTCGCTGCTGCTGCTGCTGCTGCTGCTGCTGGATGCATTCCCTGTGGAACTCTTGGTAAATGAGGGAGACACTCGTAAGGAACGAGGGATCAAATGATCCGTGAAAGAGTGACAGGTTGATATATCACCCTGTTAGATCCTTGTAGCTCACTAAAAACTTCGTATAAAATCATCAGCACAGTGATGTTCCAGACAGCCCCGTTTTCGAACTTAGCCTCATATTAACTTTGGAAAAAGAAAAACCCAAAACACGCGAGTGTTTAAATCAATTAATTTTGCATTAATGAATATTTCATTAAAATCAGCTGGTACTAGGTTTCGGATAGATAGAATTAGCTTCAGCCTGAATTTTCTGGCTGAGGCTGTCATAACCGGCTCTGTCTGTCTTTACCTCAACAACTGTAGGACCTTTTTGACTTCTCCTCTTTGAGGATTATCTGGAGATGAATTAAAGATTTTTTTTCGGGCTTCTTTTGCCACTGGGAGATGAGCAGATTTTTGATGTTTTAACTCAGAACTTTTCAGAGGTTTTCAATTAACTTGAGTCAAATAATAAAAGGGAATTCCTTCAAAAGGGGGCAAAGGTCTACAGTTTCTGCCGTATTTGTCAGATTAGCTCCAAATTGCATAATCTAAAAGATCAAATAAGTCTGTTCTTTTTTTTTTCTTCGTGATTCCAGTGGCCTACTTTTAAAAATCTCATGTCCGCTGTGATTTGAGACCAAACCATGTCTTTCGCTCAAGGATTCCAAAAACATTTTTTCCGATGTGTCAGTGCGGCACCAGGTGAAAATGTCTTTGCTGGTGTTACTCCTGAGACTGCGTTTAAAGCAGAACTCATTTCTTTAACGCACCCTGTTGCAAATGGCTTTGACAGCCACCTGAGCAGCATAATGTGTGTGAAGAGACGAGGGTGCGAGGCGTGAGCTCTCGGGAGATTCTGTGCCGTATATTTTAATGTGTGTGAAGCACTGACATTATCAGAAAAGTTTCACTTTTCCTTTAGAAATCTAGCTTTTCATTGGACACGTTTTAAATTTTTGTGCACAAAAAGAAAAAGCAAACACTTTTTAGAAGACACACGACCCCACCTTATATAATTTTAAATCCATTACATCATTTTCCGTAAAAACACGATTATTTTTGCTGTCTCAAAAGTTCAAATCCCCTCTTCTCCTCAACTGTCTGAGTTCCCTTCCTCCCAGGTGCATCTCCAGCTAAATCCACACTCTGCTTCCTCTTTCTACGCTTCCTCAGACGGCCCACATGAGGCGACAAACCGAAACTCATTTTTGAGACGCTATCCGAGAGCCCTCAAGTCCTCCTTTCCCTCCTCAGACATGTCTGTGTTGACCTCAAAGGACTGAACTCTGGAGTTGCAGACTTAGAACCAAAAAAAAAAAAAAAAAAAACAGCTTCCTGAGTAATTACCATTTTCTCACCTAGGGGGAGCTCGGGGGACTTTTCTGTTGCACCAGCACTGCCTCCCAAGATGTGTCATTAACACAAAAATCGGAACACAGTGCACAGCTGCTAAGCAATCATGGGCACCGAGGCAGGTCCCCTGACAGAGTCAGACTGCAGCTCTGGTCTGGTAACAAAGTGCAAACGCATCTACACCTGATTACATAAAACTGACTTCAATTAAACTTTTTCTTTTTGGCCAGATATCAAGCAAATTTCTCTTTACTGTCTCAATAATCAATTACAAAATTAAATCCAGACCACTAAGATTAACAAAGTCTTTACAGTTTCTTCAGAAGCACAGAAGAGCAACAAAATACTGTTGTGTGCCGCAATCCAACCATCTAGTTTCACTCCTTTGGGAAGCAACGTATAAATAACACTGATAATAAATCCAACCTTTCTCCTGCTGTTTATTGCGCATTAATTGTAACCGTAGATTCTGCTGAAGGGATTAAAGCTAAAGAAGGCTTGAAAATTCCGTCTAGAAGTCAGAACGCTGACTTCACACTAAGATAATATGAGTTAAAATACAACATCTGAACACTGTGTTGGCTGCAGAAAGGGGAAATGTTAAAATATCACAAAATGATAGATGTATTCAAACTACGAGGCCTACGAGTGGAAGGAAAACTGTCACGCTGACCTGGAGCTGTGTCTTTTACTGCTTTGAGAAGTGCTGTGGCAACAAAAAAGCTCATGAGAGTTTAACAGCAAAAGTGCAAAGTTGGACCGAGTTGAGAAGAGAGCCTGCATCCTCAACGATCCCAGATAATGATAAACTGATACAGAATTAATGAAGACTGAAGGGAAAAGTTGCCCAAACGTGCTTATTCAATGGTTCTCTGAGCGTTTGGGCCAGAGATCAATACGCCTCTCATAAATGTGCATGAAGGAGTGTGCTTAGCTTGGCACAAACTCTGCAAGCGGCACATTTGTCATGTCTCGCCCTGGCCGTCGCATCCTCATCCTCACTGGCAGACAGAAATGCCAAGAGGTTGAGACGTTGATGACTTTTTGGAGCGCGGCTTTTGTTGATGTTGCGGCGTACTCAGCTGCCAGCACCGGCGTAAGCTCAAACAACTCAACAGCATGCTAAGAGTCCAGCCCACCGACACGAGGGGAAAAAAAAACAACCCACAATCTGAGCTTTTGTCCTGTTGGTTTGAAAGGGCTCTCCAGTCGAGCCTCATCCTGCAACTAATTCAGATGTAACCCTACTTGAAGCCACACAGACAATGGCTGTTGAGATGAGCCGGGGGCTGACAGGGCCGTGGAGAGGCCGACTGAGTCAGACTGTTGATGAAAACAGCGCACGCATGTGCACGCTTTCACTCATGGATGAAGCTACCTGATAAATCACAACTGGAAAACCTGACATAAGCCTCAATAATAAAAAAAAAACAGGAGAGTGATGAGATTTGCATGATTAACCTGTTGAGTCTCCTGCAGTTGACCTCTCCATGTCTCCCTCCTCCTCTGCCTCCTCCTCAGACACTTCATCCTGTTCTTCTCTCGTTTACTCATCCTTCTCTCTCCCGGAGGAGCACATGGCCTCGCAGCCACCAAAGTCATGCTTTGGCCCGTCGCCTCCATCACACCTCCACCTCCTACGCCTCCGTCTTCTCCCTCCTCCTCCTCTTCCTCCCCCTCTTCCTCTTCACCTCGCTCTGAGCCGCTGACAGATGGAAAAGGGGTCTGAGTGTGCTGGTTTTGTGAAGATGTGCCAGCTCTTGCCCCTGTTCTCACCACTGCCCAGAATGGATCTGACTCCCGGCCTGAAGTGCAGGGGTAATGGTGCAGCTCCTCAGCCGATGTCCTGGATGACAGAGATGCAGATCTATTCCGGATGGAAGGATGAAGAGGAGCAGAACACCTGGCACTCACTGGTGGCTGGGGAGACATGGCATTTAAAGCGAGGGTTGAGGTGCACGCCTTACTTTGTCCCATCTGGAAGTTTGATCCTTCACCAGCTTCTAATACCTCACTTGACTGGATGTCAGAGTTAGTGCCAGAACAAGTTTCAACACCTTCTCGTCCCTGTCTGAATGGGGAACTTTCAGCACGTGTCTCAATCCTTGGAGTCCATCTCTGCCTTCCTCTTCTTCTCTCCTTGTCTGCTCCATTTTCAGCTTCTTCCCTCTCCTGGATTCCCTCTCTCCATCTTCCCCTGTGGGTCTTCCTGTGGGCCTTTCGTCCCGGCAGCGGAGGCCTCACCAGCTGCTCCAGGCTGCTGGATCTCCCCTCTCCAGCTGGGCCTGCGTCCCTCAGCCTCTGCCTTGCTGCTCTGCATGTGGCATAAGCTTTGCTGTTGTCATTGATCTCCTCGCTGGTGTCCTCACAAACATGGTCTCCAGCCCTGCTTGAACCAGAAACACCAGAAGCTCCCACGTGGGAGCTCATGACCACGTTTTCAGTCAGTCGGCAGCAATATCCATCTGATGTTCAGCAGCTAGCCTGGCCTTTCCTGCCACCTTCATCAAGGATCCCTCACTAACAGCTGCTTCTTCTGGTTGAAGCTTTTTCTAAGACAGAGAGGACGGTTCCAGCGTAGAGGAGGTAAGCGCTCCTGCCCTCTGGCTTGTCCTGTCCTGTCCCTGTTGCCCCTCTAGGACATTCCACCCTGTCAAACAAACACAAAGTCCCCACACTGAGCCCTGTTACAACACATTCGCTGTTCGCGGCCTCGTCATTGTTAACCGTGACCTATAGAACACACAGAGCTCTGCAGCCACTGAATACAGGAACATAAGGTGAAAAATCCAGAGCCACTGTTTTATCCATCTCACCACAGCATTGTTAGGGTTTTATAAAGTAGGGTTTTATGAGCAAAGCATGAGGGATGGGTGTGTGAGGCCAGTTTCCTAGGAAAAAAATGCCATCATGTAGCAATGATACATGATGTTTTTGCACCTTGTCTATTTAGCCATCATCAAAAAGATCTATTTATCTTTATTTAGTGTTTTCTTTCTCCGATGTAGTTTAAATACATAATGCAGAATGTTACTACTGGACTGTAGATGCTCTAATCTTCCACTCTGTTATCTGCACTCCTTTCTGATAATCACAAATGTCTCATTTGTTCAATTTCCCTTGATGAAAATTCTAATTAATCAACCTTGATTTACTTTATTTCAGCTCTCTGTTTATGTAACAAGAGATGAGAGTTAAAACAGAGGATGGAAATTAATTTCAAATGTTTTATGCAGCTCTTATTCTGCTTTGTTGTTAAGTAAATTATTAGGAACCTGTTATTTCCTTCAATTCCCATCGAACAGCTATGATGTTAATATTTAATGGCCTAAAGAAATATGTATTCTTCAAGAAACAAGACCCACTCTAATGTAACCCCCAGAGATCAGTCACACACACTAATGTAAAGTGCACTGACTCACTGCACCCTTACTAATGTAAAGGTGCAGTGAGGTTTCTTGTTCATAAATAAATAAATATAAATAAGTATGTTTTTTTTTCTGCACAAGCATTATTTTCTGTGGGGGGGGGGG
>BJFM01000846.1:71562-108612 GCA_016586285.1 Arothron firmamentum
GGGGGGGGGGGGGGTTGCATATTTTCCAGGACCCCACTTGCGTCAAGCATTAAGATCTATTGCTTTAAAATGAACTTGGTTCGAAAAAGGGGAAAAATAAAATGCTGTTTTATCTGCTGCCAACTTGTCTAATGCAGTTTCCACAGCCTCTCAGCATGTGTCCGGTAAGCGTATTCACGGTCAGGGTATATATAACTTAACATGTCAGTTTTCTGCTTCAGGGACAACATCTTATTTATTCACGGTCTTTTTTATTTTTTTTATTTGACATTTCTGGCTGCGTCCTTACAAACCACAGTCATCTATTTGCATCCTTTGGGTTGCCCTTGTGTACTTGCTCGCAGCAATTTTTGTTTGCGGCTTCCTGATATTACCTCTAAGGTGATGCTAATATTAGCAGATGAGTACATCTTTGACTGACTATGATGACAAAAAATAATAATAATAATAATTTGGAATATAAATTGAGCTGTGTTTGATGGCTGTCAGCAAGTAAAGAGAACAAAAATGAAAGAAGACATAAAAGCAAAATGAGATGAATATATCAAAGTCATTAATGGGCGGTTAATAACCCGTCTCTGAAGTTCATTGTCAGGGTTGTTGCACTTTATGAGATGACACATGAAGATTTGCACTGGTGAGACGGTGGAGGGGCTGACCTTTGGGGACAGGCACATTTAACATGGCTGACTGTCTTGGCTAATACGCTGCCTCTTGCTTCGCATTATGAAGAAAAGTTAAATTAGTTTCACAAGGCAAAGCAGGAGATCATTAAACATGAAAGGTAGAAAGTGATGTGGGGGAAGGAGTCACTGTTCATGGATGAGAACTCCTGCCCCCCGAGACTTATTTAAACTATTTCTTGCTGTTTACACCATGGTTTCGTGTTTGTCCCTCCTGCAGCTGTTTTCACACATATAGGTAGGTTTGTCAAGCATAAAATTCAGTGACTGCGGCACGTTCCTATTTCCAGCATGCGAGTGACATATATACTCACAACCTATATATATATATATATATATATATATACAGTATATATGTTGCTTCCGTGTTAAACTACCGTGGACATGAGCATGTACCCTGAGGACGTTCACATGCCTATATGGAGTTGTCAGATGTGATCAAACAAACACTATGGTGCCGTATTAAATGCTTCATCTACGCATCTCTGTGCATCTGTGGTGTATGTGTGCCTGTCTGTTCCTGGGCGGCGGCGGCGGCGGCAGAGTCAGCAGTGGAGGCAGCGGCGGCAGCGGTCCCCACGGCCACGGCCTGTCCATTAGTCTCTGTCAAAGCCCAGCTGCAGTGCCACAAATCTGAAGGATAAGTGCTCACTGACACTTCATCATTTGTAAACTTGGTCTCTGAAAGAGACCAATGAAATACACGCAGTGCTAACAGCAGCCTGGGGGCTTATCTTCATGACCAACCATGACATTCAGCAGAGGATACTGCATCAGCCTGCATGCACAGACCTCCGTGGTTAGTCAGGCATGTTCATTTTTGCTAAATAAAGGTTATAAAACAAAGAAAAAGAAAAAAAAAACCAATTTGGCACTATTCATATGACAATCAATTCTGAAATCTTGCATCCGTTATTGAAGGTATGAAGTTGTCTCTTATGTATTCAACCCAAGTCCTATGTCAAGTTGGAAATAATTTATAAATATTTCCAGAAGGAGTGCTCTGGGAGGCTGATCAATATCTGTTGTTGTGGTTTTTGTGGTGTCTCTTCCCTTTCTAAAACTAAAAGAGAGATTTCACAAGTGAAAAGGTGAAAAACAAGATGGCAATGTGGCAGACAGAGGCGCCAGACTGATGGGGAGCAGTGAAATAAGCACTGGATCCTCGGGGGAGCCTGCAAAGATAAGAGCCGTGGATGGTCCAAGTAAAAGGCTTCAGAATTAGGTTCTCCCGCTGGCAGAGCCACAGAGAACACAGACCTGAATTTTCCTCACAACTCCTAAATACTGGTGTGTCGGATGCAAATGAGCCTACTCTATGAGCCTTTGAAGTGGATGATGATGGTTTCTGTCTCAGCGCCAATCACTTTTCTTCTCATTGCAACATTTTGCATTGCTAAAAGTCTAAACAGAGAGGCACATTGACAAAAGTTAAGTCCTTGCAATGATCTGACAAACATGTGAGAGCGTTAAATGAGGACACAAATTTGATCACTCCAGAGGTTCCTGATCGTTCCCTTTCAGGTGATGCCTTTGGACGGCCGCAGCCTACACGTCCGCACCCGAGCCCCACAAAAATCTATATGCAGACAGATAATAACACCAAACTGTTAAATAAGGTGTTATCTGGAAGACCGAACTAATGCAGAGCTGTGCCGAATGAATGGGCTCACTTGAAAGAGGCGGAATTCCCATCGCAACCCCAAACCCCTTTTTTCACCTTTAGACCCATCCCTCTTTAGTGTGCAACTAGCATGCTGAGCCCTTTCCACCTTTTCATTTCCATCTTGCATTCCCCTCAGGCAACCCCTCACCTCCACCTCCTCCACGCTGATAGACTTTCCATTTACCTTCAATAGAAGGTTCTAGGTAAGCAGCGCCTTTTCACTGTCTGGCAGAAATCCTTGACCTTTTGATCTTCTTTCCATTTTTTTTTCTGGCAAGCCTGCTCCTCTTGCATGAAGGGAGAGTTTGTATATGTTACTGAAGGAGACAGATGCAGATATGCAGGCGGAGAAGTACAACCCTGTGCTACCAGGCTGATTAAACCCTGAGCACATGGCATGATTTTAACATAGCTGTTAAATAGGTAAAATCAATAGACACAGTGTCCAGTATTGACACATCTACCAGAGCAGCTATTGATGTTAGTTTGATCATATTAATGGCAGTTGATCTATAATCACTGACCTGTAGTCAAAAGAATCAAATGCCTCATACTCACATACTGTGACTAGAGGCATAATACAGCTAATACCAAACCGAAAGAGGAAGGGAAAAGAAAAGAAATGCACATGAATTATGGAGCACAGCATACCCCATAAGGTACACCCGCCTACAGGACTTAGAGTATATATTCAGAATACATTCCCAAAGTGAACCAAATTAAATCAAGCATACCACCAGTGATGCTAATAGCCTCAAAACATTTCCTGTCCTCTGGAGATGTACTGCTGAGACAGCAGTTAGCGCACATGGACATACACCAATCATGTTGGGTTTCATGAGTGATTTACATTTGGTGCTGTCAGCATGTCTGCAGAGCTCCAACAACTCTGTCAAGTCTGCCACTCACTCACACTGATATATCGGTGCTAAAGGTCCCCCAACGTGTTTTATGATCTGGTTAAATATGGAAAAAAGTCCCGCAGTGGTCCGAAGCCGCCCCCCCAATAACACATCCTTCAAGCAGCACGTCGTACCCTCCCGTCGAGGAGCTCGTGTGATTTGCTACATTTTTGATGCTAAAAGCTGTGGGGAGAAGAGCAGCAGCGGATGAAAAGAACAAGAGGCAGGCTGCAGAGAAACTGTCAATTAACATAAAGACGTGTGGAGAACTGGGTCATGACCAGAGTTAATGAGAAACAGCGAATGTGCCACAGCTAGTTAACATTAGAAGAAGCAAAGAAGCATGTTTTTGGCCAGGCCAGCAGTGGAAAATATTCCACAATCTCATTGTATGCCAGAGCAGAATGGAAATTTGAGTCTGGCCTGATATGATGAGTTCAATAGCCATGTAAAATTAAAATGCCTGATCCCTACCTTTCACCTTTAGTCCATTTTCCATATGCACAGAAGCATTGACTGGCTGAAGGAATGTGCTCAACCTACTAAAATCTCAAACCAACATCTCACTACATTGTTACACTAGAGGCAAAGCTGTAAGAAGTTAAGTATTCACTGCATGGAACCCCAGGTAGAGTCAGGTCTGGTGCTTAAAAGAGCCTTTATGGGCTTAAGGGAGCATCTTTCCCATCTTTCAACATTCCTTTTTGTTCTATAGTCACTTTTATATTTTACTATAAATGAAAGAAAAAGCAAATTTCTCACATGAGCGAGACTGTGGAACATTCCATCCTTGACCATTCAGATGGAGGAGGAGGACGTTCAACAGATGAAGGGCAGCAGAGCAGGAGGCCAGTCTTCTATGGCGCCGCGGCTGGTCCTGGATCAGACAGACAGATGAGTGAGACAGGTGAAGATGGAAAACCAGAAAAAGGGAATAACTGCTGCAATCTCTACACACAACAATGTGTTTCTTTTTGCAACAATATTAATAAAAATAAGACATCATGATGGCAATCATAAACATATGGATGAGGTTCAGTGAGGTCAAAATAATAAACAGCCTGTTATATTTTTATAAAGAGACGGGAAAGAAACAGCTGTCTCTCATGGTAAATGAACAAAGTAGCATAGCTGCTTTGACTTTGACCATCTGTGATGATATAAAAATGGCATCTTCATCATCATCGTTTATGTCATCTGATCATAGTTGTCCCACAGAGAGCAGTCTATAAAAGGTTGGACATTAAAAAAACAACAATGGGAAAATTAGACCGGGAACAGAGGCTCGGAAAGGGCACGCTAAACTTTTGATGAAGCAAACTTGGCGTGTTGACCAATTTCCAAATGAAAGTCAAGCCTCTGAGATATGAATTGTTTTAGTAAAGAATATATTCCCCCTTTAGCCTTGTTTTCGTGACACAGTCTGGCACTGGTCTGTGGGCCGCTGTTTGGGAGCCCGCAGATTTCAGGGTGACCTCCTTTTATCAGGAGTGATGACATTAATGCAGATTTACACCAAAATGAAGCATTCGGAACATTTAGGATTCACTACTTTACTCAAGGACTTTGGATCTAACTCGTTAGTTTCCTCATTACTCTCTCCCTCCTTTGCGTATGTCTTTCCTGTCTAGCATCCTCTGTCTCTACCTTTTTTTTTTTTTTTTTTACCCCAAATCCCTCCTTACCTGCTCCTCAGATGTTCTGTTCTTTTCTGCCCTCTGTCATTAATATGCACTACAGGAGCGGGTAGAAAAAAAACCTTTGAGGATCCTCTTAAAAGTGTTGTTGCCACTATTTGGTTGAGTTTCGGCGTAGAGCAATGCGACGTGTTCTCAGCTGACCATGGACAGGGAACAATTTTACACAATGTGACTTTCATTTTGCTGGCTAAAAACACACAAATGTGAAACCTCTGCGAATGTAGACAATCATCAGGAGTGATGACAAAATTCCTCATCTGCATTTGCAATAACTCTGAGCTAATAACACCGGCACCAGCACGTAACACATCAACTGCTCCCACAGCCCTCACCAACACTGGGAGAATTCATTCCTGTATAAATCAAAGTGCATCAATATGCTCAAGTGTCAGCACCTTATGGAGATGTAATAAAGTTGCAGCAAGAGCCAGTAAAGTTACGCCGAAGCTGGAACCCTGCGCAGCCGTAATTGTATTTGGCAAAATCTGATGCTAACGACTGCACAATGTGAGATGGGCAATTGCACTGTTGCACTGGACTGTGGAGAAGATTGAAATTGAATCTTGAAATTGCGTGTGCTCCGAGGTACGGTCGGGTTTCACTCGGTCATCAAATTTCAGCCAGGCAAAAGAGCCTCTCGCCCTCGTGGCGCTAAGGGGCGGGATGTCATCCCTGACTAGATTATAGGCTTCTCCATATTAATGCCTTAGTCATGTGACAGTTTGTGTGGAAAGGTGTCCAGACTAGGGGAACACACACAAAGTACCAACCTTTTTGTTGTTGCTGCACAGCCCCGCGTCTCAAAAGTGCCCGACGGATCCTCAAAGATTCATCACTTGTGGAGGCAGCAGGGCGACCACGCTTTGAATACCTAATGAAAAATCATTTGAGAGGCATGATCACACATCAACCCCACGTTAGCAGATGCAACAGCACTAGAGAGCGAACCTGATCCGCTCTTCAATCATTTGTCCCATTTTGTGCGAGAGAACATTTAAATTTCTCCGTTAAAGTTTTGCATCACTGATTTTGGTGTCACACTTTGGTGTCACAGAGGTACTTTTAAAGACGTGCATCCACAGGTCTTCCATGTGCTCATCCTCCAGTCTGAGGTGGATGATTTCATTCAAAGTCTGAGAAACTCCCTCAAGGTGCTCCTGAGTACATCTCATTTATTTTTAAAAGTGAGGCTGACATCTGGGAAACTTGCTGGCCACAGCTGGAGGCCACATAAGCATGTACTTCTGATAAGATTGGCTTTAACGAGTCTCCCAGCAATCCCAGCATGCACCTAATTCTAGAGCATTCATTTACACAGTGTTTCTACATAAAGGGGGCTCTAATTTTCCCTTTTAAAGGCTCATGTTCAGCTCTAGAATCTGTTTAATATCCATCTGCCTCTCCCAGATGTGCAGCATCACAACTCAAAGGCTCAATCGTCCATCAGCCTACAATGAACAGTTGTTTTCAGCATGGAAAAACAAAGATTGTCACTATGGAAACTCCTCCATCCCAGGAGTGCAGAGTGGCCTTTCCAGACTTCTGAAGGGAACAATTATCTGATGACATCAAAGACAGGTGATGGCGTAAAAAAAAAAAAAAAATCAAGGGGAGGGAAGCGACCCAGAGCTGGTGTCACAGAGGTTAGGAACACACACATCACCACACACACTCCAAGAGCCGCCTCAGAATCAATAAGAGTAAAACAACAGTTTAAAGATGGCTGTGAAATTACCTGAGGCCATTTGAGTGAACGTGACTGGTATTTTACCTGCTTATAAAGGAGGTAACGCCTTTCAACATGGATCAGGGTTTGATGAGATGAAGCTCACTTTAGGCAGCACCAGGATGTGATGCGGTTATCTGGATGTCTGATCTCACCAAAAGCTGTACCTTATTGAAAAGCAGATCAGAACATGAAAATAAAAGATAGCAAATGGAAAGAGATTGCGTCTGTCTTTTTTTTTTTTTTAAGTCCCAGCCCGATGGCCGACTGTCCATTATCAGTATCAGCCATCATGCGACAAACCAGCAGAACGCAGTGGAGCGCTGTGGTGGAAGAACTCTGGAAATCAATGAAACACAAAAGATGGGACTGAAAAAAAAGAAATAAAAAGGTCTTACTGGTCGTCGTGGTAGAATTTTGTCTGGTGGGCTGGAGTGAAAGGATCTGAATTCTTAACTGGCATGTCAGGTAAGCTGATCTAAGATCTGTGGATCTGCAGAAGCATCAGATTTTTAGTATTTCCTTGTTTTGTGAGCCACAGTGGCACCATCGACTTCTTTTATATAGTCTTTAATAATGAACAACATGAATCAATTAGTCAGTACTATAAAGATACTTTTGCAAATGAATAAATAATAATAATCTTATTCCTCCTTTTGGAATAGTTGCAAACTATAACATAACACAGATCAGGAAAATGAAAGTTAAAATAAAGCAAAACTAATTAGCAGAGGGCCCGGCACCGCTTTCATACAGGGTAGTTTTACATTATATAAAGATTATAATGAGCTTCAATAAGTGAACCATGAGGGCTTTCGGGTGAGTCAATGTTGAATGTTTTTGACATTTTCATTTTAGCATTAGGAAATTGATTGCAGTGTTGCTCTCTTAAGAGCTGGGCTGGCATTTCTATACGGGAGCTGAAAAGTCTCAGAAATAATTTATGGCCCACAGAGAAGCAATCTCATTATAACCAAGAGGTGTTGATCTTCTGCAAAGTTCAACAGAAAAAATGAATTGCAAGCCAGTTCCCGGTTGAGTTTCCTACAATCAGAATCCTTTTCCAAAGCGAGTCCAGGGCAGGTGTGACCAGTCAGCGAGAACAGGATGGATGGATGTTGCTGTTTTGGGATAGAGACTAGCAGGTCGTCACGCTGTCCTCTGGGGCTTGCGTGTTCTCCCCGTGTCTGTGGGAGGTCTACCTGGGTACTCCAGCTTCCTCCCACAGGCCAAACATCTGCATTTGTTAGTGGGTCAATTGGCAATTCTTCACAAGAGCTGAACCAAAGCAGCAAACAACTTAAGGTGAGGAAAATCCCCCACCACCGCGTTCATTTTCCGTCAGGTTGATGAGATGGACGTCATTTTTATTAGCTTTAGACAAATGGTTCTCACTTGGCTTTCTTACCATGTTGGTTTTGATCCTTTAATCATATAAAATTAATCTAATAAAAGCATTTTTTTGCAGAAGTGGTAAAACTTCAGCGATTTGCGGTTTTGTGAGCGTCACTTTCGTTCTTGGCTACAAACACGTCTGTGTTTACCTGCATGATGGCAAACATGACCTCTATACTTGACATCTTTTGTAGATACAATTAAGTACAGATCCTGAGACTCCTTACAGCACAATTTGTAGTTTTGTACTATTTTATGTCGTAGGTGACGGGGTTTATTTTCATTTAAATGTTTATATGTATTTTGTGCCTGTATTATTTACCTGTCAGAGCTTGGTCTTAGATTTCTAAAAACAACAACAAAAAAACGCTAAATGCTAATGCTAAAGAATGCTAAGATTCTGCAAAGTATTCACAAATTGTTTCTGTGCATTTTTTAAAATAGTTGAAGGAAAAGCATCTGTAATCTAAACTTTCCGAATCAAAGACTTTCAGAAGGTCCTTTGGGGATTTTTTTTCCCCCCTCTGTGAAATCTGTATAGTTCATATACGGGATAGTCCATTCGGTCCTTTCAAGTTAATGCATAGTTCTTCATCCATTATTCATTCACGGGATCAAAATATCAAATAAATAATTCTGTTTCTTTTTACCAACAACTGCAATATTCTTCAGGAAACAGCAGCATTTATTGAGTTGTTTAATAAATATGCAAATGTTGATTTTAAATAGGAATTACTACAGTTTTTAGTGTTCAGTAAACGTGATGTGAAGAATCTTTGGAAGTAGAGCTAATAGACGCTCCTGGGTGAGGTCAAAAAAAGTGTTGAAAGAGATGGAAAGGAAAACACCCAGGATCACCTGATTTTAAAGATACGATATCATTTATTCCTCCGATTGAGGCTTTGTTCTTCATACATAATGGATGAAATCACTTTCTGTGTGTGAAACTGCTTGGTTACCTGTAATGAGTGGGGTCAGACAGATTATTTTGCTCACGCCTGGTTCTGACGTGTGTGGCTCACTCCTCATTTCCTGACACCCTGATATCAGCCGCCTTCATCGTCTTTCCAGCAGGTGCACCACCATCGTACGTGTCTCATCTCAGCCTCGTCCCCTTCTGAAGCCCCTGCTCCCTACTGCCCTCAGCACCTCCGTGCCGCCGTGCTGCAGACACCCCCCCCGCTCCGCCTGTCACCACCCAGCCTCTGCTGATTCTCCAGCTGAATATTTCATCACCCTCAGCACGATATCAGCCTCAAACTCGGCTTTCAACCTCTGTGTCTTCACTCTGTGGAGGATTAATCTTCCAGATGCTGCAACACAGCATCCGAACGCTCCATTTTCCTGTCATACCTCATTAACATACACCATCCACATCGACAGGCACTTATTCTTTATTGACTCATCTTTGATGAGTGAATCGGAAGCTGCACTTTGTGTCAAAGTAAACTCCAGTTCATGATTCTTCCATCTCGTCACTCACTCACACACACGTGCACACACGCACGCGCCAGCTTTGAGCTGCCAGAGAAAAGGAGCTCAGAAAATCCCTCAGGATCAATTGAAAAATAAATTTAAAAAAAAGGCAGCATATGAAGAGTGGAGAACGGTGGCAGGAAAGAGGAAAGCCCAACAAATGTCACTGTTTGTCCTCTTTCCTACAGTCCTGCAGCCTAACCGCTCCAGGTGGAGAGCATCAAATGACACGTGAAAAGCAAGAAAAAGGTAACGCAGAGGCGAGCTAAAAAATAAATGAAGAAGAATGAATGCAGCGTTTCCATGTGTTTCCACCTTTGAAGCACCATAAGCTGTGGACGTACTCTGCTGTGTATTACATGCTTTGTAAATGCTGCTCACGCACACTTAAAATTAAGTGCGGCAATCTGCGCACGCGGACGAGTGTTTGTTGTATCATTGTCTCTCCCTCCTCTCCCATCGCCCTCCTCAGTCCCTGCACACCCCTGATTAGAATGATCCTTCAAACATTCCTTCATCTTATCCGACACTCTGCCATCTCCTCCTTTTCTCTCATCTTTAATCTTGGATTACTTTCACATCCTGAGCTCCCTTCTTGTCGTTTTGCATCTCCTTTTTCTCTTTCTCAGCAGCTCAGCAAAGAACAGAAAAGCCAAATGCTGCTGTTGCATCACAACCAGGACAGCAGCTGTCACACAATAGCCCTCTTTCATTTTCAGGTTTCCCAAAACAAATGTTACTAAAATTAAATATATTGTTGTTGGTTATTCATCACACTGACTATAGTGACTGTACTAAATTTAATGGTATTAAAATGGCTTCAAATTCATATTTAACTCGGTGATTAACATGATTTATGTCTTCTGAAGCTTAGTTCCTATAACAAAGGAGGTTTGCTGATAAAAGCAGCCGACACGTGGAAGGGAAACGGTCAGTGTGCACATTTATCCACGTTACATCGTTTATTCTGGTGTTTGCTCATATTCCACTTTTCCCAGCTGTGTTGGACTGATTAGCTGTCTGAATTGGCAGCCACCGTGGAAAGCTGGCGCAAACTTCCAGCTCATCCGATTATTCCGACTATCAGAGTCCAGAGGACAAAGTGGAGAAGGCGAGCTGACACTCCGGGTGGAAGTCGGGGAGACGGGATGGCTTTTTAAAACCGTGCAGCCACTCGACAGTAAGCAGAGATGGATGGAAAGGTCAGAGCCGCAGCAGATTCTAGACCAAATGCATTCGGTTGGATTTTAGGTGGCGTGTTATAGAACATTGAAGTAACAGCCAACAATTGACAGTTTAACCCCTTAAACAGTGTTCACAAGACAGCTTCACACACTAAAAGGCAAGTTAGGCCCAGTCATCAGTTCTTTCACACTATGGCCACACTAATGACCTCTAATGACTGTTTGTTGTTCTACAGTGTAAGCTAGGAGTCTGTGTTATAGGTTGGTACACAAACCATATTTTAGTCAAATGAGGTGTGTGGGGAACCCATTCATCACTGCTAGCTTTGTCGATTACCTCTGCCAGAGGTTAGAACCCCCCCGTCCATCGTCTGCTGCTTAAAGAATTGCACAAAGGTGCTGGGTGCATTTTAAATCAAAGTGATGGGAGAATAAGCAATAAATGTTGCTGAAGCCCAGTACTTTAGTCTACGAAACAGAGAGCAGGTTTCATCCCCCCCTTTGTAAAGTGGCGCTGGAGTGGAAGCTCCAAATTAACTACAAATATTAAAAAGAAAAACTGGCCTGCTATCTTCCTCCCCTCCCACTGTCGCTAAGCCTGTCTAGCTCTCTTTTCTCTTGCTTTCTTTAATCCTTCCCCCTAAAAACAAATTAGCCTCTTGACACTGGTGCTATGTATCTGTCAGAGCCGAGCAATGCATTTGTCTGTTAATAAGTCACTTTGGTGTGTGTGTGTGTGTAAGAGGCTGAGACACATACCCACATGCTGCAAGCATAAAAACTGCCAAATACTGTAAAGTACTCATGTGTGATGGATGAATTGGTTGTGAGACCCGAGGCAGATGTATAGATTAGGCCCGCAGACACAACAGGTGGCAGTCTTCAAAGGAGTCTGAGCTCGTTCAGCTTTGGTTTTTATCGGGTGTTATTGCCAGTGCTCATAATTCACATCTCATAACTTTATGCGTTATGTCATCACTTCCCATCAATATTTAGCAAAGTGTTAGATTCTGAAAATTGCTTCACAGTGACAGTCTGGGGGGAAAGTGTTTCTCCATAACATCCAATTACTTCTTCTAGTAATGATTGTATTGGAATTTTCGCCAGGAGGGTAAAACCAATCTGGAAGTAGTTCTGTGTTTTTGTGTGTGTGTGTGTCTGTGTGTGTCTGTGTGTACTGTACCAGTAACTTCTCCAGCTGCCTGCATGGGGATGTGCTTGCATGTGCATTCTTCTATTTGGTACACACTGAGTTAAAAAAAAATCAACATTTTACTAGCAGAGTGAGGACTTTTTTTTGGAAGTGAGGACACTTTGGCTGGTCCTCTCAACCTTAAAGTACTGTTTGAGGGTGAACACTTGGCTTTAAGGTTAGGGTCAGGGTCCTGGGGGTAGTTGTGATTAGTGGTTAGTGTAAGGAGCTTCGTCATGTTTTATGTCTATAAAAGTCCTCAAAGCTAGAAGTGTGTGTGTGTGTGTGTGTGTGTGTGTGTATATGTGTGTCTTGTTAGGATCATTCTCCTGTGACAGGCCACTCAGTCACATGGCTTCAGCTCCCAACTCAACTCATTGCGGTTTCATTTCACACTTGGCAGCAGATGGAAAGGTGGAGAGAAAGAGAGAGAAAGAGAGAGAGAGAGAGAGACAAACAAGGAGTGGAGGAGTGAGAAAGAAGTAGAGAGAAAAGGTGTGGCAGGACAGTAAGGTGGAAGGACAGGGAGGGTTAAGAGAGGACACAGGAGTGCAAATAAGAAACGCGATGGAGGTGAAGGAAAAGAGGAGATGGATGGGAACAAAAGTAAAGCGAAGTGGACCAGAACAGACAACATACTTACATCAGGCTGGACTCGTTTCTGCTCCTGAGACAACTTCATCATTCATAATTAAACACATTTGGGATGGAGACACATCAGTGAATAGGTGACGTTTTACACGAGTGTCTGTGCAACAACAGACACAACAGCCGGGGTGGTGGGGGGGGACCACTGTGCACTGATCCACAATAAAACAGATGGAGAACGTTCGGTGCTCCTGTGTGGATCACAAGCTCATGTTGGATTAGAGGAGTCTGGATGCAGACCAACAAAAGAGTCTGGTCTCACGTTCAGAGACGCTGGTGTAACCAGCGTCATTAACAGAATCCTGCCGTTCTCTGCACGCAGACGTTCTCAGCAGCCAACACAGCCGTGGATGCTGCAGCCTCACTCCCATCTGAAGCTGGATTTACTGATGCCTCTCTTTTCTCATCATTCCTGAAACCTCATCGAAAACAAACACAGCTGATGAGAATTGAAGTTTTCTTCTTATTTCCAGCTTGTCTTTGAAGATATGTTTAGAAATCATATCATATGCAATATGATGCTATATCATATAGAGAGCATGTCCGAGAAGATTCATATTCATGTAAGATTCATATTATTCAAAACAATAAATAATAATAATATTCAAAATACAACAGCTCATTATTAAAGATCCTATTAACCTCACATGTAAGATTAGGGTATAAATTAGCTTTTTTTCCTGACAAATAAACCAAACTTTTTTGTGCCAATCTATTTCCGACTTTCCTGACCTCGAGCAGATGGGTCCCTCCTGCGACAGCCAGGTTCCGGTCAAGGCTTCTTCCTGTTCAAAGGCAGGTCTTTCTGTCCACGCTTGCCTCAGTGCCTGCTCAGGGGGTTCCAGCTCTGGGATTTGCACCTCGAGGCAATGAACTGATATCGAGTTTCAGAAATAATTTAATGGTCTTTTTTGGTTTCATGAAAAAAATCAAAAAACAACAATCTCTCCAAATCATCCTTGTTTAAGACAAAAAAGCTGCTCACAGTGCTTGTGCACACGTTTGTGAGTTAAAAAAAAGAGGGCGCAATGGTGCCGAGCTTCAAACGACAGACCTCCGTTCTTTGCTGTGTTTGCACTGGAAGCTTTTCTGAACGCTCTCACTCTGCTCCTGAGCCTGAATGCACGTTCATTTATTTGAGGGCCTTCATCAGGTGAACCACCTGATGAAGGATCCAACCTGCAACAGAACAAAAGAAGGAATTTTTTTATTTAACTGTAATTTTTTTTTGCAGAGCTGTAAGATCAAAGTTTCAACCTGCGTCATCCACGAGCGTGCCGCACCAATCGGACGTGTGGCGTGAAGGCGCGGAGCGGGACGCCGCTTCCATCAGCCGCCGCTTTTAGTGAACATGCAGCACTTTAAGCCTTTCTCATTTATATGAAACAACCAACAGCAAAAAGCCTTAGATTCAGCATTTAAAGTTTAAGTGCACAATTATCTTTTATGCTGTGCAATTAGAAGTGTGTTAATTTGCATACATCCCGAGGTGCACGAGGGTAACTGAAGCCAAAAAAAAAAAAAAAAAAAAAAAAAGCAGTGAAAACAGCTTGAATTTGGAATAACACTCATTGCATTTCAGAGGCTGGCGAGCACCACAGCAATACTTTAATAGTTGTTAAATTGACCTTTGCTGAAATGGAATCAGTGCACTCGAGTCAGGACCTCAGCACTTGGAAAACGATCAGAGCAGGTCTCCAGCACAAGAGACGTGGGTGGAGGAGTAAACATTTACACGCTGAGATCTAGAGGAAAACCACCCAAACAGATGGAGTGATGCGAGAAGAAGAGGAACATGAGATGGATAAACACTTCTGTGTTCCGTCAAAGCCATCTTGCTGGAGCTTGAAGGAAAAGCTTATGAGTGATGTCTGAAGTAAACAAGTATGCAGCTACCCTGTGCAAAGAAGAAACGGAGCAAAATTTAGATGTGTGCAGAAATGTGTGTGTCAGAGAGATGGGGTTGAATTGTCTCCTGCTATGGGAGGAATTCTACAGTTTGATAGTCACAGGGAGGAAGAACAACTCCTGTGGAGCAGCTCAGTGGTCTCAGTCTGTGGTTTAAGGTGCTGCTGGAGGGGTCCAGTGGGGTGTGCAGTGTTGGGACTCTGCTCAGACACTTCTTCCAGGGACTGTAGTTCCATTCCCAGCATAAAACAGAACATCGAGGGATAGAACATCTGCAGCATGGTTGCTCATGGTCGCTCATGGTCCCTCCTGCCCGCTTCTGTCTTCTTTTTGCTCTCTCTGCAACTTGTGCCCACCTGCACACAGTGGGTTCAGAGCATTAATCCCTGCTCTGGTGAGGCGCTCTGAGCCTGTGGACACCTCTACAGCCAGAAAGCCTCCACCCAGGCTATTCCCCCACAGCCTGAATCGCACCCAGACTCCTTGCTACTGATGTTAGCTCATCCATCTTACTCGTCAGTGGTCGGACATTTCCCATTATAATGGAGGGAAACAGATCGACTCTGGTGAGACTCAAACCCACTGCTGCTGGCTGCTGTTGAGCAGTGGAGAACAGTTTCACAGCCAGCTAATATCGCTCTTTATTACTGTTATCATTCATTCTAAATATCTGTTTCTTCAGTGCTTATGGAGCTGCTGAGTTGCACTTGCAAGCAGCACGTGTTTTCATTGCTGATTGAGCCCGATCAGGATACATCAGCAACAAAAACAGAAATTGATTTTCCTTGTGTCAAGACATCATTATTGATCCATTTGCACTTCTTGTTACCACCTATGGGTAAATCAGAGAATGATCGACTTCTGCCGAACATTCAGTCATTTGTAATTTTAAGCTGTTTATCAGATTCATACAGGCTCACATCTCTGTCTCCATTCTGTTTCAGCCCGTCTGGCTTCCATTAAAGCTCAATTTAATCGATGTGATGGATCTATGTTGGGTCGTACGGTGCTGTTTCTGTGCCAAGGGGGCCGCCGGACACGTTTGGAGCAACAGAAACTTGGAAAAGATGCGCTGGTGCGATGCCAGGTGGACCATTTGTTCAGCGCCGATTTATGCCCTGTGCGTGTTACTTTACAAGCTTGTCCACTCAATGAGAGATTGATTTGAAATCTGAGAGTGTGAAGGATGAAAAAGCTGAGGAGTAATTTACCTTGTCGGAGCCAGACATACTGTAGAAAGCATCTGATTAATGACCGGAGGGCAGGCGGAGCTTTGGGACTAATAAAAAGCCATAATCATTCTGAATTACCCTCAAAGAGATCATAAATCTGAAGTGATAAAGAGGAGCAAAAAGTCCTGCAGCATCATATAATGCAGATGTTCTGACTTTCTTTTGAAGACTTGAGGGCAAAAGAGGCGCTGCTGGAAGCATGGTCATTAAATCGATGAAGTTTCCAAACTGCGTTTGACTGACACGTAATACTATATATATTAGCGATAGTGGATTTCCCATCATGCACTCTGACTGGCTGGTAGACCTGGGCAGGAAAACAAGGTGGTCACAGGTGATTTTCATCCTCCCTGTCCGTCAGCGAGCTCTCCGAGTTCATCATTACAACCCAGGGGTGCCGCTCGCCACCCGCAGCAGATGGGAACGCGTTCCTGGGCGTGCACGCACCTCCACAGACGCTCCATGCCCAGTATACGACTGTGACTACACCGAGACCGAGACAATCATGGTGCAGCAGAAACGGATGACTGAGGGTTCATTTTTCTTCCTGACACACAGCAAATCGTTTCACACAAAACTCTCCCTGCCTCATAACAAGTTACAGCTGCAACGTGTTACAGTAATATATTCCTCGCTGCTGCGAGGAAGGTTAAATATACTGTTCACATGTGCACCGGAGCCACCCTGTGACAGACGTGCCTGCTGCTAGCTGAGAGGGTGGTACATTCACCTCTTTAATCCAGGAGAGCACTCTCACAGCAGCAGCTTGTTCTATGAATCCCTGCTCCTGGCAGCGTTATCTACATGTTCTTAGCGATCACTGGGCCCTTCCTATAATCCCTCCATCAAGGTCCTGGTGTCCTCCCAGCAGGACATTCTCTCCGAAGCGAGACCTGCGGGAGACATTTTAATCAGACACCTTCTTTGGCTGAAGGAGGCGGGTTTGGTGAGACACATCAAGTCCAATCAGAAAGTCAGAGTCGCCTTCAGGCAGCCAGCGTTCGCAAAGTGAGATAGCAAGGCTAGCCGTGTGACTGGCATTCCTAAAAGACTCTCCAAGACACACAGCAGCACTGACGGGCTCTGTCCAAAAGGGAAGCGCATTCGTGTCAGGATGGTTTCATTTCCAGATAATGGATCTTACTTATTTTCTATGTTTCAGCCTTCAAACAACTGAGTGATGTTTAAATCCACATTATTTATCATGAAAGAGTGTTTTCTGACATTCAACTCTATGGAAACATGATAAGAAGCTACTCTTGAAATCTATTTATCAATTGTATTGGGGCATGAGAGCAACACTTCCACAGTGGAGGCCAACATTTGGAAGGAGGCGTTCTCTCTCCGGAATGAGAATGAGAATGTATTCACCACATCTCTTTGACCATCTGTATGACAACGGATGGCTCAGCAGTTCGTTAAACCCTCTGATGCATCGCTTTCACCCGCAGAATATAGAGTCAGATATCGACAGCCCATACTGACATGAGGTTAGAATTCTGAGACATAAACAGCACCTCTTCCGAATTCATTAAACTCTCCTGGTTAGTTTTTACCACAACCTTTTCGTGCCTGGTAAAATAAATCGACTTTACTTTCTTCAAATCAGGTTTTAGAAGTAAAAGTAAATCATTCATAAATGTGATGGCAGCTATTAAAGAAAATGTAGGAAAGCTGGATTTTTTTCTTATTATTATTTCCATTTTTCCTACCTGCAATTACATAACAAGTTTTATGATGTTGCTCAGGTTACATGCAGATCAAATATAAAACCCAGCTGCAATGACACATACACAGACACACACAGACACACACACTATTCACGTGTGTAAATGAAAGTGTAACGACCTCTTAGATTTGCTGACTTGACATTAAAATTATGCGACCTTGACCAAGTTCCTCCTTTTCAGCAGGAGCAGATGTTGTTCTTTCTTTAACCATTTCGACAGAAACTGCCTAGAGTTCAGAATCTGGGGACCCAGAAGAAATATCCCTGCTATTCCACAATTTCCTTTTCTTTCATCTTGCAAAATAGCTCCGTGTTTGACGTGCAAAAGTAATCAGCACTTCATTATCCCAGCCCTACATAACAAACAAATCATTTACTGTCCCAAACTATCGGACCCTTTCCTATAATGTGTGGCACCACCATTTATCAGGCTGTAATAGCGTTCCAGCCGGACTGATGGAAGCCCATTTGTTGAACTCAATCTCTTGGTCCATGGAGAACATGTACTGTATGTCACAGGATGTCTTGCTTTTCATTTGGCAGCCTTATTTTCTCCCATTTTACCACTACACATGGTCCCCAAAAAATTTATCTGCAAATATGAGATGAAATCATTTTGCCCTGAAAACATCTGTCATACAAGCCTCCGCAGCACGAAATCCGCATTTGTGCAATCGTGCACGTAAATGCTATCTGGGATATCAGGCTCCGTGCATGCATGTTGTTAGGATGAGTCATGATTGAATAAACATGCTTTGTGTCTCGTTACAATCTCTTTCGATAGTGACGTTATCGCCTTAGCAACTCAGAAAAGGGACAGACGGCATGGTTTGACACTAGACGGCCTCGCTGCTCATTCCTAACCATAATCCCTGTACCAGCTTTGAACATAAGTGCTGACGGCTGCGGCGCTGATTTGATGTCCACTTGTGAACCTCCTCCCAAATATCCGCATCCTGCCATTATAATGCAGCACGCGTCGCGTATAGCTCAAGGCAACGCATGTTGCACATACAGCTCAGCCAAAACCATACTGTAGATCCCTCCTCAAACGAGGATCAGACAGATTGCAAAGGTAATCTAGTATATCATGTATGGCAGGTCTGATACTGCAGTTCCACTGGGCTACAAATATACTATAAATACGGTTTGGTTTGTTCCTATGATTATAACTCATAAGAAGTAAAACATACCAACATGCTAATATACATGGTAACATGAGGGTGATGAAGCATCTTTAAATAGCCTAACAGCTCGTTATGGGGCAACAGAAGAGGGCGTCATTCAGATGAGGAAAAAGGAATGGAGAAAGGAATTATAAGATAGGAAACGTAGGGAAGAAAATACTGGAATGGCATGCAGCAAATGCCTCAAAACAGAGTTTCAACCAGGTTGAGGAGAAAAGCCTGTTGCACACTGTCGCTACCACTGCTACTAACTCTGAAATTCTCTCATCATACCACAGCAGAAAGGTGGCGTGGAAGGAGACGTGCAATTGGAGATCTCGAGTTCACCAGTGGGACTGAGACAGAAGAATACCGCTCATCACCGCTGGAGTCTGATCAAAGGGAGAGCTCAGCGTGGGAGCGGCCCTTCAGCGCCAACTTCCATGTGAACCCTGCCGAGACATTCAAAGCCGCATTCATGTGAGGATGAGACCTGGATGCGTTCAGAACTCTCAAGACTCACATTTAAGCACGTCATTCAAACGCATCAAAGAGCACAAGCCCGTAGTCTGATCAGCTACAGACAGCGTAACATCGAACGTGCACGCTGACATGGAGCTTAGATAGCACACTGGTGCATCCACGTTTACCTCGGCCACCTCACAAATGAGGTTCTAGGTCTTTCCATAAGGAGCTTGTGTCTTGTCCTCATGTGTTCACGGGTTTTGGGAAAAATGAGATACATGTGGCGACCACATTGATGTTTTCTCCAAACTGACATCTTCACGAGGCACAGTTTCCTGCTCAGTTTAAATTAATAGAATTTCCAGAGAATTGCTGACGTGCCTGCAACAGCCCTGCGAGCCTCTGAAGCGACGGTCCTGTTCTGCAGTCAGTTCACCTGCAGCTAATAAAACCACCAAGCCTCTGCAGGCCAAGCGGCCGGCTCATCCACCAAGGCTCTGCCAGGTTACTCTACCCTCTGGTGCTGTCAGGGCCACTCTCAGTGTTGCCCACTTACACCCAGTTTGCCATGACTTCCTGTGGCCATCGCTGTAGTTCAGGTTGCCCCCAGATGGCCAGACACAATCAACTTTGACTAAAACAGATTCTGCTCTGGAAGCTGCTTGTTAAGCTCATTCACCTCCAACCTCGCTGCCACATTTCAAGCTTTAGTCAAATTTAACCCAGTGGGCTGCGGAAAATATAAACACGGCTCTCTTTTGCAGGGTTTGACAGATGAAAATTGATTCAGCTTTATAAGAATGTGTTTTTATGACCGCCACGATTTGATTTTTATTACATTGTGTAAGGTTTCCAGTAGCTCTGTGATAACCGCCTGCACCGGGAAAATGACCTTGCTGCTACAGAAATGTTACCACCGAGCTGTCGATGTTTAGTTTTATAATACAAGCAGGCTGTTTTTCTCCGCTGCGTGATTAAAAAAAAAAAAGAGTTTGTCTGCTCCCCTCGTACATGCGGCCATTTCAGACACTCAGCGCCGCCATCATCCATTCACCCTGTCTGACGTCTCTTGTTCTGTGCTCAAGTGTGATATTTGATGATTTATGGTTCCCTCATTCCACAAGCTCATTTCTGGGACGTCACCTCCCCATACTGCACTCACGGGCTTCATCAGTCACAGACAGCAGCTCACGCACCATAAATTCAAGATTTTACTTTGTTTTTAACTCTGTTATGGCCCTTTCCTTCATTTATTTCCACTCATTCATCAACAGAATTCACATGAATACATTAAGACACGCCTGCATACATTCTTAACTCTGTCCCCGCGTTGCCTCTGCAGCCCTCCCATCCTTTCCTTCACCTTGCACTGAGTGCCATTAGACAGTGAATAACAGATAAGAGTACGTTTTAGTTTTATAATACCTCTGATAAGGCAGAGTTGCAGCCGTTTTAGTTGCGGGCCTTATCTGCCTCCCTTTATGGCTGCTGCTTATCAACCATTCCTTTGCAGACATTGGAGTGGATTAGGCAAGGTTTAGTTCAGCGTGAGTTCTCTGGACTTTTCCACAGTCATGTCAGAGACAGTGAAATAGCAGTCTGAAACATCCTTCTTGGGGGAAAAGAACTTGGTCCTGTGCAGAAAAGGTGGTACAAACATCTAATCCATTCCTTGCCTCTTCATTTGAATGCACCTTATTTCTGCAAAAGTGCATCAACTTTGAATATTTTTTTTAGGCGTGAAACTGCCAGCATTAAGGAAAATCCAGGAAACTGCCCTTCATGACAGAAAGAAATTCAGCTGATGAAAGTTTTATCGCGTCTAATGGGGACTAAACACTTATTGTCCGGTGAGAGGAAACTCAGCTTTAGGTGTCTCAGGTAGTGCTACAAAAAAAAAAAAAAGCAACAAGCTATGAAAAAAGAGATTTTGTTTTACAACAAAGGGATTGATAATTGGTTTCTGGAGACACAAAACACTTTAAAGACATCAGCGGGAGATGGATCCGAGCAACCCCCCCAGGATCTGTTTTATAGATTCAGAGCTCAATTCTTGACATATTTCCCCAAAACACAAGTGAGCGCTCTCTCTCTCTCTCGGCAGGTTGTAATTAAAACGAAAGAGGAACACACACCCTACTATCAATAAATCAGGGAAAAAAAACACAACCTGTAAAACCCGGAAGTAAACTAATATTTGTTCAAAAAGGACCCGATGGCTGTGGTTTGATGAGGCTCCGGATATTACTAATATAGCTCTGAAACAGAGACAAACGGCTACAATAAACAGATAACGTGCCATTTAATCTGATAGTATCTAGTAATCTAATTAATCTAGTGTCCACAGCCCAGAAAGCCTGGGGTGCCAGAACCAGACTGGATTCCTTCCATGAACTCTGTGGCATCACTTGATTTTTCCCTTTTTATTTATTTTTTTGTAGTTAGATGTGTTCTCATCAGTATGTCATGAGGGGCGAAGGATTAATGATCTGCACTCACCTCACTTCCGATGATGAAGACGCCAGTTGGGTGGGGGCTGTGCTCACGATAACAGGCGCACGGTGGCTTTTCGACCTTGAATACCCACGATCAGCATCTCCTGGCAGCTGGGCCGTGTAATGATTTCACATATACCGTCAGACTTTAATTACAGGCTTCGCTGAGGCGAAAGTCCTCACATACACACCCCCTCCCCCCCCAGGATGACAGTGGAGGATAGTGAAGGACCGATCGATCAGTGTGGGTAAATCAACTGATGTGAGTGGGAACAACCTGAAGGGAAGAACATCCATGACATCCAAGATCTGCAGGGCCGTCAAAAGGCGGTTTGGGGGATTCCGCTCAGCCTGTTGAGGTTTTGGCACTGACTCGGGGACCGCTGCGTTTCCAGACAGCGGCTGGCCACTTTGACTCATGTCAAGGCACATTCATCACATACATTTAGAGGCAGATTTAAAGATGAATTACCTGCTGTTTTCTCTGCGGGCTGAGATGCTGGTGGAGAGGGACGGCTCAGCCTTCAAGATAAATTTAAGCACAACAGGAAATAATATTAACTTTAGCATAGCAGCCCTGAGTTCCAGGAATTACAATAATTTTAGAATACAAATGCAATAGAATTTTACAAAAATATAGTAATTGCTTTTCAAAAATGAAATCCATGTTTTAACCTGTTCGTAAACATGGTGTTTTATGTGCACCATCACACACAGCAGGAAAAATCAACCACAGAATTGGCTCTCTTTTGCCTTTGCTAGTACATTTCCTAAAATGAATGTCAGAAGGTTGAAATGTCATCAAACAGCCGATCCAGGCAAGTTGTTGTCATGACAATACTGTCAAAGCCAATAAACCCATTCTGATGGAACAAATTGCAATTGTTTAATGAGCACTTCATTTTTTCTTTATGCAGCTTCTATGGCAAGAAGGTCTGATTAAATGATAAAAGCTGAGGCGTTGGGGGCTCGAACGAGGGAGAGATGTGAGTCAAGAGGGAGAGAGACCATTAGACTATTTTGTTTCCTCCCCCAAAATTTAAAGGAAACACCAATTGACTTTTTGGCTAAATACTGCACTTTATTGGAAGCTGTGGAAAAAGCAACAAGGATTGTTTTCCATCTAAATGTAAGGAAAGACAACTGAAAACCTAATATTGTGTTCAACCACCATTAACGGATTATTCCACTGCTGAAGAGTTAAGAAATAAACATAAGAGCAAAGGTTGAGTTTCAGGGACAGGTAAGGCTGAACGCATAAGGCCGTGATTGTGACTGCTACTCAAGTCTGTCACAGTGTCAACAGAGCCAGTGTGGGGTCTATTTCCTTTGCAGAGTGCTGATAAATCTAATGAGAGCTGAGAATAACGCTTGATCACAAGCTGGAGAAGAATATATACTCTGCAACTGAAGAAGAAGAAAAAAAAAAGCTTCATGAACATCAGGGCTTAATAAAGGGTCAAACACAGACACCTTTCAGAAATGGTGAGGTCCATATGCTGATGGTACATAATTAACCTGCATAATCTATACTCAAGTCCGGTCTGGCTAAGGTTTGTTTCACCTGTTAAAAAAAGTCATTAGTGATCACTTAAATAAAAAACTGGCAGTGTGACTTCTTTAACAGGATGGTTCTAATCAAACAGAAAGACAGAAAACAAGAGCATCACCGACCGCTTAGCCACGGTCCTGATGTACTCATAGATCCCTCTCCGACTATGTTAATGAGGTGAGTAAAAGGTGAACATGTGAATCCGTTTTTGGTTATTAAAGTGCTCCGACACACCATCACTTAGCAGCAGCATGTAAATACAATGACATAGTTCAATCACTCCTTTTTAAAAATCACTCCAGAAAAACCCACCAAAACAAAAACACAGGAAAGAACACTTTCCAACCCTCTCAGTAGTTACTTCATCTTGATTCGATTTGTCACTTAAAAAAAGAGAAATAACATCAAATAAAAACAAATCAAAAAGCAAATCACGGTCATGCAGCATATCATCCACAGTTTTGTTTTGTTTTTACATACATACAAAATTACATGTCTTTTTTTTTGTCTCTTTTTAAGAATAGATTCTGTAAACACTGCTTTAGGTCCTTTAGGCATCCACATTTCTGCTACAATCTGTAAGTTCTCATTTAGTAGAAAATATCCAGAGACTCCTGCTCTGGCATTTGCAGATGTTTTTTTTTTTTTTTTTCCTTTTAACGCCACAACCCCCTTTTCCATGAAAACAAGTCTGCCCAATTTTCCACCCATCCATGCTGAGATCACAGAAAGAGAAGAAACTAAAAGAACTGAGCGAAAGCTCGACTGTCGATCATTGTGTAAGTGCTCGCTAGACTGGGAGGGAATTTTTAAACAGATCCTACTGTGATAAAAATGAAGGAAACACAAAAAACAGACACGGGATGGAAGCTAATGACAGCAGACAAGGCTAGACCAGAAACATAGATAAGGCATAATATAGGTAGAATAGAGGAAGGTTTCATGAAGGAGTTCACACTCTGGGCACTTTAAACCCCTTTAGTACATTTTCAGGAATGGGGATGGGTAGGTAACACTGGATAAAGATGTCTGAGAGGATGTGATTAGAAGCCCTGGAGGAACTCCTGGAGCTGCCTGACAAGCTCTGTGTCCACCGTCTCCATCAGGATCCCAAAGCCTGGGTCCCCCATCAGGGTCTGCTGTGCCTTCAACTTCTCATAGACAAACTGATGAAGGGAAACGCTGTGCACCGGGTCCTCCAGGGCCAGCTGCAGCAGGACAAAGAAGAAAAACAGAGGAAATGAAGTCTCACAATGCTGCTAGTGACAATTTTACACACGCCAAAAAAAGAAAGAAAAAAAAAAACCCTTGGGAATTTCTGGGCTATTGTTCATTTTTCAGTCTGATTTCTTATTGTTTCTCCTCGAGTCTGGAGGAACTTTTACTGTTTTCAGGTTGCACAAATTCCAGGTTCGAGTGCATGAGTGACGACAGCTTATGGGAACGAATCCAAAATCTGCCACTTGCTGCCGAGCTTACCTACAAATAACCTGCTCGACTGGACTCAGTGCAGATGTCAGATTTGGGTGTCATCCTTAACCAAGTCTCTTCCATTGCCATCGCCATCATGTTTATTTAAAGAGTAAAAAAAAAAAAGAGAGAGAGAATAAGGAGGCGATAGGAACACATCTATTGATGTTTTAAGAGAATAGTAAACTTGTGTGTGTGCCGCTTCCACTGATTAATAATTCCAAGATTATCAAAGGATTTAGTGTCTGTCCTTATAATTAAGCACATCAGCAATGCAACAAACACAAGCTGTCTACATGAACACAATGCTGTTTCCTTTTCTAGAGCTGATATCATGTATGCCACCACCTTGCAAGAAAACTTAATTTCTCTACTCATTCAATAAAGACTTGATTTTATTGTTCACGTGCAACAGACATTAGACTAATTTCCCATTCATCATTGCTTCTTATTTATTATCAAGCACCTACTTAATCATCTAACTTCTAACAATACACACTTGTTTGTATTGTCATTAAAAAAGATAAAAGTTTGAGATATAAACCGGGTCTGAGGGAACCTTTTTCACAAGAATGAAGCCACTTGAAGCGGAGCAATCAGTCAGATATTCATCATGCCATCAAAGACGTGTGCTGAAATTAGTTAGTTCATTTGCTATTCATCATTTACCTTTTACAGAAAAAGAGAACAAAAAGCAGCCCTTGTCAGTAAAAGGTGAGAGAGGATAGACATAAATGCTAATTTCTCTGGGAAATCAAACTGGTTCTCTGGGAAAACAAAGAGGCTAACAAACACATTTGCAGAAAAGCTTTCAAAGGCTGCGCTATTACAAATAAATGAAAGGTGTAGACATGTGCAATCAAACCTTTGCTCTTTAGATTACGTCCACCTTTTAAAACAAGTTGCTGTCTCACAACAGTTTATTTTCTTAAATTAGAAAAATAAAAAAATAAAAAAAAAATCATCATAATTCCCCTTTACTCAGTTTGGTGTATTTCTATTATGTTTGACACTCCTTCCAAGTGAAAATACAGAGATTGAGCAGAAGACAAGAACAGTGTTTTTGTGTATTTGAGTGGGTACTGACTACAAGGTGGAGGAGTAAGGAGAAGTGTGGCATCAGCACTAGTCGGTACCTGTTGCTCACTCTGCTGCACAAGGCAGCAACACCCAAAAGACCAGTCAAATATGTGCAGCACTGTTACAAAAAGCTAAACTGATCTCTGTCTGGTAAAAGGACCTGCCTTTGCTCTTTCTCTTGCAAAAATCAATTAATCAATACCTTAATTGAATGACACTGCAACGTGTCACTCTCATAGATAGATATTAGGGTTACCATGGAGTCTATTCAACTATTTCTCCAGTGTCAATTAACACAGAGCATACACTGAGACATAGGGGGATGGGCTGGTCTACCCAATTAACCTTGTTGGGATCTGATGCACAGAGTGATAAAAAGATAAATGCATATTTTAAAACCTCATCCAGTACACAGAGAGATGTCAGACACCTGGAAGATGAGAGCGACCACGTGGATTATTAGACATGGCCATGAGCTCCTCTGTCAGACTGAAGGTGCAGTTTGTTCTTTCTGCTGTATAAAGCAGCTCCAAGGAAGGCCCAATCACCGACAGAGGTACTGAGTCACCTTCCTCTCAAAGCCCTTCATAATGGACATTGGTAAAACTGCCTGAAGTGCTGCAGAGTCCTTTAAGGTGCTACCCAACATTTTGCCAAGACTCTTAACAGGATTTTTGCTGACCAAAGGAGTCTAGACACCGGCGGCATAAACAAAACCTCAGCAATCTGCCCCCTCTTCAAAACCAGGCATCCTGATTTAGCTCAGAGCAACCTGGTACCTTCAGGTCTTCTTTCTTATTATTAGACCAAAGAATAAAGAATAATTGCTGTGTGTGAATGAGCGAAGACAGCAGAAAGGCAGCTAAATCAAAGTCAAAACATCAAATGGAGTGAAATGATGAGTGAAAATTAAGATACTAAATAATTCACAAGGACAATAGCTTACCACCGGGAACAAAGATGGCTGATTGGGGGGAAAAGGGGCCTGGACAGCCTATAGAAAGATCAGAAATGTGATGATGAGAGCGACATGCCCCCTGCTGTGACTAACTAATAGAGAAGCACTGGTCTTCATGACTTAGAGAGAGATGGAGATAAATGACAGACAGGATGATAAAGAAGAAAGAGATAAATTACATGAGAGCCCGGAGATTTCCCAGCGAGCACACCAGGGCACGTCTAAAGTAGGAAATACAAAACTGGGTAAAATGTGTTGGGATGTAAGTTCTTATCTGGACACACACATACATGAATATAACTGAAACTGTTATAATAATACAATTATAACAGTTTCTGATAATGAAACAATTATTCAATTCTGTAAAAGACCTTAAAATTATGAATCAAATTTGTCAATAAACAAATTAGAAAGCACTGCAGCTATTAATTTTAAAAAGCCAAATACTGTATAGATCAGCCTAATCTTAGCAAATGGTGCATGGATAATATACAAAGCCCACATTCTGCCAAAGTCATTTGGCAAGTTAACAGAACACATTTTTGCCTTCTTTTTTGCTCACAGGTCATTTAACACCATCTGCCTTGAGTTTTTACAGTTTTAGCTGCATTTTTCATGGTGTAAGAAACCAGAATGTGAGGAGGACATGGTCCAATTAGCGGTGGACATTGATCCCAGGGGTTCATGCCACAAATTAAAATGACTAATCTGTGGTAATCATTTGAGTATATCATGCAATACTGTGAAACGGCACCAAGTAAGTAACATAAATAAGGTTCATTATACAGATAATGACCCAACACGGTTGGTTTCCTGAGTGTCAAAAGTGCAGATAGGGATTACAAAAGGATTACAAGACTGTGCATTGTAATACAATATGAGAGAATGCTAATGTAGACAGTGTTAAATGAGCTAACAGCTGTGATATGTTCTTCATTTGCCCAATATAAATGAAGAAAACTAATACACAGTTCTTTATTGTTACTTTTAACACAGAACAAAGTTGTTCCTTCTGTACTGACACACTCACTAAAGATTTATGGTGCTACCTGAGGAAATGCAATTTTCCAAATTCATGCCAGAATAATAGCAAAATTTAGCCCAGTATCTCAATTTACCTGAAGGCTTCTTACTCAATTATTTGTGAGCTAAGCCTATCAATGCAAAATGGCCTGAGAAGAAAACTATTTGAGTATCTAAAATCAACTCTGTAATGAACCTTACAGTGCCAAGCAGATTTCCAGTGAGATGCAGATCCTCCAAAATAAGCCCAGGTGTTTGAGGCCCTCCCCTTGTGTTGTTCAGAAGTGGCATTTTTTTAAGATTCACCTCTTCACACAAGATTGTGTTTGCCTGTTGCAGGAGTGGGTATCCTTCTGCTGCTGCTGCACCAGTACAGATGTTCCTCTCACACTCACCCATGAATAAACACAATCATATTAAGTGACTAACAGTCCCAAGGCACCAACTCTGTCCAGCAGACACAAGGCCACACACTCTGCAGCTACAGCAGTGGGTACATCTGCTCATGTAGAAAAACAAGCTTCTTTTACCAAATATGCAGGAGAGTTAAACTTTTGCCCATGTAAATTAACAAAAGATCTGTAAAATGATAACAGTATATCTGCTACATCATATAAACCAGAGCAACAGTCAGATGAAAACAAGGACAAGAGCAGCAAGGACATCCGTGAACTCGCTCCCAGACAGACACATCCATCTCCTCCCTCTGGTCTCTGGAGTCAGTGGGCGGATTAGAACTCGATTATGGCAATATTCATTATTAAATGAGGCAGGAAAAATTGTAATGCCCCGATCAGTGGCGTAGTGCAGAATTTAAAAGCAAGAGCCCTCAAGCTGTCACATGCATGCATGCTACCTGCATGCGAGGCACAGAATAATTTAAAAAAAGAAACAAAAAAAGAGCTTTATACAAAAGGAAAAAAGATAAAAAATATGAAACGCATTTAAATCTGCTTGAAGCAAAGACCACCATAAATATGTAAGCATATGGTGATGAAAAGTGCAGGAGATAGGCTGCTCAGCCTGGAAGCACATGATCATAGCAATGGCTGAAATTAACATTACAAAAGCTCAATAGTAATATAATCAGAAACACAATGAGCCCACAAAAATCATAGATCTTCATCATCTGTAGACTGATCAAAAATAATATTGCTGTTCATAAGCATTAACAGCACTGGACTCCACCTCCAGTATATTGTATATACAGAGTTCTGCAGGATAGCAGTTTATCTGGTGAGTGTATAAGATGTTCAGAACATGCTGAATGTGTTAATGGTGGGATAAACAGATAAATTATTTTGCAAGTATAAGCATTCGCTGTCATATGCATGCCTTATGTAGTTCACGGAGTATCGTCCTAGCCCAGCCACAGGCTTGAGTAAGTTAGTCTGAGGTATTTGCTGACACGGCTCCCAAGCAGTTGAAAGGGCTGCATGCCATATTAACCCGAGGGATGAGACCTCCTGAACCTACTGCTGTGGATATTTCACTCTCCAAATCAAATACTGCGCTACAGCAAGGGGTGCTGCATCACCTAATCAGCTTCCCTGATCAGTATTTGTAGTGAGTCGACGTAAATATTTCTACCTCATTAATGGCCAATTCAAATCAGTGATGTTACGCTGGGTGCACTGCATTAAAATTTCTTCAATTACCAAACACGGAAGTAGAATTGAGGCTTCTGGGAGTTACTTCAGGTCATAGGAGCATGGCATTATTTCCTCAATGCAGGAGCACAAAACAAGATTTCATGGCAAATACATATATGATTGCAACCTTAGCTCTACAAAACACCCACAAATCTAGAGTTATGACCCTGAAAATGCCTTGGAGGGACAAATAAGTGAAAGTAGAGCTTCCTTTATATGCACGAAAGTCTGAAGAAACAGCAATACAGCATAGGAGAATCGAGACTTTTATTACTTGTCTAAACTCAGTGGAAAAGCATAAGAGTGCCTTATTTTCCAGTTGGGTCCTGTACAGAAGACTGTTTTCTGTAGTCTGCAAGTAATTTCACATTTTTTGCATATGACCATTAACTATGTAGTATTATTGGCAAGTGTGCTCTCTGTTGTGTTCTGCAGGGGGACACAGAAAGTTCCCCCAATTCCTCGTAGTCAATAATCTGTTTTATCCAGCTGACAATCTTGGTTATCTCCCAGCACAAGAGTCTCTCCTCTCAGCCACTGCTGGGTTTCGTTCCTTTTCTTTTTGAATTTCAGTTTAAATTGCTCAAAGTATGAACACTTGGCTGAAAATAGAAGGGCCACTTCAACATGAATAGCTTTGTCTTTATCTCGCAAACAGCAGTATGATAGTGTAAGATGAGCTGTCATTTATATTGGCCGCAAACCGTGCTACGAAAATCTCCCAGTGTCTACAGTGAGTGTGTGTGTGTGTGTGTGTGTGTGTGTGTGTGTGTGTGTGTGTGTGTGTGTGTTGCACAGTGGAGGATGGCAGGACTAACTCTGACTGACACAGATAACAGTAAGTGAGAGCTTTGCTGAGGCAAAGACAACACTTTGCAAAGTGTAAATATTGCTTAATCTTTATCTTATTATTTCAATCTAATCTGGAACACCTGCTGTCAAAAACGTTAGTCTCCGACATTACAAATGCGATATCTTATACCTCACAGCCACATTCTAAACAGCCTGGCACTCTCATGGGCAAATGGCTAGAGGTAACAGAGGCTGCAACTTGATAGCTGTCCCTGCCTCAGGCGGCATAAAGGTGAATATTTCGTTTCTGTTCTTCAAAACAGCACAGCTGGAGAGGTCTGCTACTCAGAGAAAAACACATTATGTTGACAATGATTGTCTCCATGAGCATAGGAGCAATAATAAAGCCAAAATGGCTAGTCTTAATTGCTGCTTGTGCCGGAGTGGATTGATAAGACATTGAAACTTATTTTCTACCAGTACACAGCTCTGTGGCACCTCTGGAGTTGGTTTCATTGTACAACAAAATAGAAAAAAAAAGTACCCTAAATGATAATGTAACTGATAATATAACAGCATCGTTTTCAGTAACTGCTTTTATTAAAGAGCAAAGTATGGATTAATAGAAAGGCTGTTAAAGAGGAACTCAGTCACATGGTTGTTTTTGCAAAGTTATAAAAACGAAGGACAATTTAAAGACTAATCAGTGCTGCAAAAATGTTCTCAAGCTCAACAGTTTGGCACAACATCGATGAAAGTTGTTAATCTCCTGAATTTTCAAAGTATGGATTTACTAAAATGCCATTTTCAAAGGTACGTATAATCCTAAATTAATATCAGCCAAAGAACTGAGTGTGACTGTCTTCGAACTAGGCACTGCATATGTATAAATTCAACCTCATTACTGCCTAACGAGTAAAACTGGAATGATATTTTGGTGTCCATTACCAATGAAGCAATCCTAGCCGTTTCCTGTTACAGTAATTTTTTTATGTTAAATGGAATGACTTGAAGCGGCTGATTCGAAACATCACAAACCCAGTCAATGTTTTGCCCGTGTCGAGAGGAAGAAAAAAAAAGTATAGCTTGGCTGTGTGTCCCCATAGCTAAGTGGACAGCCTGGCGTCATTAGTAACCAGTAGCAGAGTCTTTGATGTGGCCTATCCATCTTGTTGTTTGATAGGGCTGCCCTTGGAGATGAAGAACACAAATCAAATGATGTATCATGTGTAGAGGCCTCAAACACAGCATCAGCTAGCCTCGACTAATGGCAAGAAACACACAGATCAAAATGCAGGACTCTTAAAACTATAAGATGACATAAAGGGCTTGGTGTCGCAGAAGCTTTTGACCGCCCCAGACTCCTTTTTTATTTAATAAGCAACAAACAAGGCCGTGGAAGTGAGGCAGCTTCTGCACAAACGTTAATCATCTCAGCACAAAAGAAAGCTACTAATTAAACTTATAGAAATGAACTGCCCAGCAGCACAGTACAATCAATTATGAATAGCTGACCTGTTGCGGCTCAATTTCATAAGACATTTAATAAGAGTTTTATCTGCACATCATCTGATGAGGAGAAAATCTGTAAGGGAGCAACACTAGTTTCCTCCCTCATTAACTTTCTCCTCAAACTGAAAACGTTTCATATGGGCGCACCCGTCACACGCATGCATGCCCCATAGCACACACCCCCACGCTCTCCTCCATTCCCTGGAGCAGCAGCCTGGGTCTGGACTAAGGTGATAAGTGCACTGAGATCCTTCCCAGCAAATAAGTACACTACTACTGCTACTGCTACTGCTACTACTGCTACTACTACTACTACTACTACTACTACTACTACTACTACTGCCAAAGAACATTAAATATACTCTGATTTAGACTAAACCAAAACCCACTTTGAAAAGGGGACTAAAATAAAATAAGGGATGCTGTGTGGATGCAGGGATACAGTAAACTCCAAAAAAAAGCTTTAAAAACTGAAGACTCATACCAAATCTATAAGTGGGGAGGACTACTGTGGACCATTTATCCATGTTAACTCTCATTAAGGGAAAACAGCCTTCCGGCAACAGTATGGGGAGCACCAGTTTGCACAGAGCAATGCCTGAAGGTTAAAGCTGGGTAAATGATCAGATTTTATTCCCCAAAATGAAACTAAATACCGTATTACTGTAATGATGCTCCAATATTGTGGGGAATGTGGTGGATGCCAACATGCTGTGATTCACCGAAAAACATCTGTTGGTAATTTATAAAAATAACTGTGGGTCTAGATAGCACAAACGACTTTTGAACATATGTCGAATATGTAGAATTACAACAAAGGAGCCGGATAGATTCCAAAACATATGTGTTTTGTGAGTAAGAAAGAATTATTGCAACTAAAGAATAAACATTTGGCTAAAGGTGAATCGAGGGGGGAAAAAAACAATGCAGCTGCAAGAATCTGCTACCAACCACTGAGCTCCTTCAGTGCAAATAGTAATTTTCAGCTGTGAGGACATATGCTCATGTAGTCTGGGGAGACAATGGGATTGTAGACAGTAAGACACATTCTGGAGCCACACAGCCAAGCCAATAATAACCCAACAACCTATAGCAGAAGACGCTGTTCCAAAGAAAAAAAAAAAAAAAAAAAAAAAAGGTGAAAATGCTTGTTATGGCATTGTTGAAGTTGGCAAACACATCACCTCCAGGGTGACAGATCCCTGTGTCACTTCCCGTTTCATTTCTAACAAGTGGGAAGTAATGTCTAACCCAAACCAGAGCTATCAATAGAAACAGGGGAAACAATATAGAACTGCTGAAAGAATGTTTTTGGAGCAGTAAATGTGTTTACTTTAAATATGTGTACTTTCAAACATAAATTACTTTTTTCAATTAAGATTTTGGAAAAAGGCATGATGTGGAACACCCCACTAAAATTCAAAGTTGTTATTAGTTGAAATTGATAGTTTCCTCAGATTACCTCATAGTTCACAAATCGTTCATCTTATCGGGACTACACTGATACATTGAACATAAACTTTCAAGCATAGCTGCAATTATAACCTTCAGCTCCATCTTCAGAAAGATTCTACATTTCAGTATAACTGCACCCTTTCATTGGCAGACTACCACCCCTTTCTGGATGACATTTATAGGCACTCCACAACTTCCATCATATATTTAAGCAAATTGATGTATGCTAAAATATCTGTATCCTGCAGCCATACTTTAAAGTGATTATGCTGAGCAGTGGATGAAAAGCTATTACAACTTGAAGCTGAAAGGTGTCTATAATTTAGCAGAGATGTCCGATATCTCTATGCTTGACAGAGATATACATTTCCTTATTTTTTGAGAGGGTTTTTAATCTTGTTTTACGACTGCCAAACTGCATAAAGCTATAAAAGAGTGCCATTTTTGTCATCAAAGGGCAGACAGGGGCACTTCACTGTGCAGGAATAAACACCACTATGCCTGCATAATTATTTTAGTGTGTGTTTGTGTCTGTCTGACCAGTTTCTTCCTCTTGTCTTGCTCAGTCGGTGGCTCTTCATCATCACTTAACTTGGGTTCTTCAAAATGGCTCATCAGCATGCAGCTGCAAGCACAATAATGTTTCGAGTCAATATTAATAAACACACATAAACCTGCACAGTAGCAGGCAATTTCAGAACAGACACAGGCAGACATAAAAGGGATGAACCCTCCGGCATTGTGCATATTGGTTCATCTACATGCAGACAGAATTACCTCTGGGTTAAGTCGAAAGCCTGAATAACCTTTTTTTCTTTTCAGTCTTTGTTCTTGTAACTTAATCCTTGTTGAAAATTAAGAAAAGCTACAGCAGCCTTAATATAAATTAACCTCATGCCTAGATCCTAGCCTACAAAATGGCATACACTCTAGTAAGTGCAATATATAGGAAATAGGGAGTGATTTTGGACAGAGTGCTAAATTTTAAACACTGGTATATATTTTTTCCCTGTCCAATATCAAAAATAGTAGGAAAATAACTCACATGGAATGAGGTCAGATTTCCTTAAACCTTTGCACATAAATGTCTTAATGTCACAGCATCTTTGAAGCCAAGCGTATCTCTACTCCCCGCCTGCTTGTTTGGATCAACAAAAAGCACTACAGGGACTAAGTCAGTCAGGGAGCCGATTTAGATTCGAAGGAGGGGAAATGTAATTACTGTCTCCATCCACATCCAGCAAGTGTTTTATGGCCAGGGGCAATTATATTTCAACAGACTTATGTCCTGTCCAACACTCCCACTTGGACTCTTTTAGCACACTGTCACACTCAATGAATAAAGGATCATTTTTGTATTATTGCACATTAAACACCCTTAAAGCTTGTTGATGAATATGAGCTGCTAAAACTCAGTGACACTAGCTGTTTTAAGCCATTCCAAAACAAATATTTTAGTTATTCACTACAACACAAAATTATTGAACTGTATGGTCTGTGACTTTGTAAAACTTTATTTCCTTACTCTTTGAATGTGCTTGTCTCTGGGTCTTCTGTCATTACATCATGCAGTGCCTCCACACAAATGTTGATGATGCCACAGAACTTGTCCTGGATGACACTGAAACAGAACACAGGATCATTATTCATTAACAGACATGTCTGCGCTGGGTTAATGGATCAATAGTTAAATAGATCACAAACATCTTGTGGTAAATCTTAGCCTTGCTGAGTGGTAAATGACCTGTCCAATCCAAAAAAGAAAAAGAAACTCTATAGAGAAAGAATACTCATCTCATCCATCATCTCATCTGTCCAGATTAGCTTGTGTGAGTTTTATCTGTGCATTACAGATTTGACAGAAATGAGTGAGAACTGTTCAAATGAAATAATCTGTGGTTGTAAATGTATGGAATGCAAATCCCACACTCATGTCACTTTTCTGTCTCAGATCAGCACCACAGCAAATGTTGCTGTGCCAATGTTGGGATCATGACTAACTTGGCTGCAAAAGACGCGGCATTCGGAAGAGATGACATAAATGTCTATGATTCCGAAATCAGAATACATCCAGTAACATCCCTTAACCAGTGAGCCAGATCCACTGGAGTGCAGGCATGCAAAAAAGCTTGGTGATAATAACTGATAAATTATTCAAGTCATTATTTGAACAACCTGCACAGTTTTCCCTTGTTAATCAGAATAAAAGAAACAACAAGAGCAGAAACCCACAAGGAATCTAGAGGCGTGATTATCGATGCATCAAAATCTCTGTCGCCTCTGCTGGGTGGCTCAGTCAACCTCAGGCAGTGCAGCACAGGCGCAGAGCATTATTAAAAACCAGAAAAGTCAGTGTGTGTCAGTCATGTAGCCAGCCTGTAATTTAAAAATCTTTTCTTTTGATGGAGTGAAAATGGCAACAGGATAAAATGTTCAAACAGCAGAACTAATTACAGTCAGTAAACAGCCATGTTCTATAGTGATAATCTTCACATATGTATATGAGAGGCTGTCACGACTCCAGAATAGATCCAAGTCCTAAAATGAAGTGCAAGAGAGAATGCTGAAAAGATCAACAAGAGCAAATGATATAGCAGTATTTAATCTGTATATAATTTAATTCTTACTTGCAGTCAATTTCTACTAGTAAAACACCGACAAACTATTAGGTAATGCTTCAGTTTTCCAGACAAAGTTGTACAAACCTTAACAGGATTTATTACTGCCTGCCATGAGAATACACAACATATATAGTGCAATATTAAGTTATTGTTCTTCATATACAGTATGTATAGCAGCATTATCTAATATTATTCTTTAATATACTGTATAAGGAGCATAACATCCAACTAAAGAGCTCTGCAAAGATTCTTCCAAAACAGAAAAAAAGGTAGCCATTGCAACAAATAGTTGGAAAAATTACATTAAAATATCCATAATCAAGCATTTAAAAATGTGTCAGTTATAATTCTATTCAGCCCGACAGTTTTCCAGTGATTACATTCCAATTACCGCCTGCTGCCGCTCAAAATGCCCTAAGCAGAAGAATGATCTGAACGCTGGCAGGCTGTGGCTACTAAAACTAGTTTCAGTAACAAGGCCCTCATCAGAGATGTGTCTCCTATCAACCTCCACCATGATGGAGTGAAAGCTGCAAACAAAGTGGGAGGGTTAGGATGTATGCAAACTATGAAAAGGTGCTAACAGGTTTATTGTGTAAACTCTGTCCAGGTGTACAATTTAGTGTTCAGCGATAATTTTCAAAAACCTAATCATGGGAGTGTTGAAGCAGAACCCACTAGATTATAAATCTGGATTAACTGTGACAGGTAATCAGTACTTCTAATGAAGGCTATTTATTTGCTAACTAACTAACAAACTAATGAACTAAAATCGTGATGAATCAAACTGTAGGAACAGCAGATTTTGTGTAAAAAGATTTGCTCATTGATTTGATTTGTTAAGGTCATGACTCTTGTTGCATATTTAAACAGAAACTTTCCAAAAGCAAAGTGTCTTTGCTGATGAAAAGGCAGAATAAAGGGTCTTGATGACTACAGCAGTCTTTTGTGAAAAGGACCTCGTGGCTGTGAATTTAAAATACATTAGCAGCATTTGTCACCCTCAAACTGTCCAAGTTTTGTAAAGAAAGAAGAGTGCAGATATTTAAATATAACAGCTGAACTCAACTTAAAAGGCTGTAAAAGAAATAAGATATCTGTTGATGGTTGCAACTGAAAACAGCATTCTGCAAATCAAACCCACATGATTGATTCTTTCTGTATAACAGGGACAAACTTTATCTCTAATGTATTCTTGGCAACAAACACTGTGTTGGTCAACACTGCAGAGCCCCGAATGGCAGCTTAATTGCAACACTGGTCTAAATTAATGAATTCTTCTCAGAAAATTTCCTAAAGAACCTTGGAAACACTTTAAACACTGTTCAAGAATAATAATTCAATCACACACAAAAAAAATCTGGACCT
>BJFM01000846.1:126361-140556 GCA_016586285.1 Arothron firmamentum
TATATATATATATATATATATATATATCATGGCAAATATCAAAGACAAATCCGGAAAGCACAACTGCAATAAGAGCATTCAAATTACATAATTTATTATAAACGAAGAGTGTAGGACCAGCTTTGAAATTTAGATAAGGCACGCGATAAACATCATCAACTGAGAAGTATCCAAAAAGGAAGTAAAAGCAACATTTGTTTCTATTGTTTAAAGCGTTCATTTATCAAATCGAAGGTCTGGGCTATGCAATCACTTTAAGTACCAAGTCTGTAAGACCCGAGAATCCTATTTGTTACTAAACCCACCAAATTATAAATCAATAAAGCAACAACCACTGAATTCAATTTCTGAAGCAACTGTATATCATTACGGTCTAGCTGAAGTCAATTTCTGTGCAGGTGTGTGTGTGTGTGTGTGTGCGCGCGCGCGCGTGCGCGTGTGCGTGTGTGCGTGCGCGCTCACACTTGGTACGGATTGAAAACCAAAATCTTCATTCTAGTAGCAAAGTGTGGCCATGTTTACTAGGCCGTAGAATTTTAAAGGACTGTGACGTTACGACACGGCTTTAACGTTGATGTTAGAATTGGGTTTAGGTTAGGAGCTAGGTAAAGATAGAAATGTGAAGATGTGTGTGTGCAAATAAGGTACATACAAAGTTCGGATTTTAAGGACCAAAACCTCTGTAGCACACACAGCTGAAACCCAGCTGGTAGCGTAATAACTGTCGTTTCATGCTGCGCTTGTTTAGCCAAATCGGCAGTTTCATTAACGACCCATTCAGTCAGTAACTCATGTAAATTTAATAACTCATTTCTTATTTCATTGGCTTTCTCACTATAAGAGACAGGAAATAGAATTTTTGATTGAAATCCACATCAGATAGCTTAATAGGACACGTCTGTATAATAATCAACAGAAATGTAATCTCACGTTCAGTTTGTCACTGGTAGCACTGATGATGGAGGCTTATGTGGGTCATGTTTGTCAAATCAAATTTATAGAAGAAAAGCAAATAATGTTAACAAGTATAGACATTAGGAAGCTCAAATAGGGCCTAAATGGTTAATTGCTTGAGGAAACGCAGCCATATTATTATAGTGAAGAACTTAGGTTTAGAGAGAAGAGACAGAGAGAAAAAGAAAGTGTATCTCTAGATGTCTTACCACCAGGTCAGGATCCTGCATGAGGCTGAGGATGATCTCGTAGAGTACAGGTCGAAGGTCAGATTTGAACTTGACAGAGATCCACTGTCCTATGAGCCAAATGACACGTCTACGAATCAGCTTGTACCTGCAGAAGAAAACAGAAGAAAACAAATTCTTCAAGCTGCGGTGTGCATTTCTGGCACTGGATTAAAACTTTGACGTATCAATCTTCTGGTGTGACATTAGGGCAGAGCAAACTATAACATTAGACCGACAAGCACACAATAAAAACAACACAGACAAGTCAAACATATAATCAAGCCGAGTGTAACGCTGATTCGGCTAAGTTCTTTGGGCCCGTCCTGTGTATAGATTACACTTCAACCATAGCACTGTATGTTCACATTAAGAAAAACAGTCATAGATAAAAACAAAAAAAAGACTAGTTATTGCTATAAATTAGGCATCTTCACAATATTGCTGCTTCAGCCGGTCTGTGATCATAGTGATTAACTCCTATTAGACATTACACTGTGTGAAAGCACAGTGAAGTTCAGTCAAAATGTTAAAATGACATCTAATTAAATGATCAATGTCCTTGTACTAGATGGCATAATTAATGTCACTGTTGCCTCAAGTCACGTAGTCAACAAAATTTGCAATGATGAACAGAAAGTGAGGCTGCAAATGGAATAAGATCCCCAATATTTGACAGAAAAACTGTGATTAGATATTTGATTGCACAAAGGCTAAGAAGAGTGTGATATACTACTATAAAATTGGGGGAAAAGAGGTGAATTAATTGAATGGGAAGAATTCAGGAACGGAGGGTTCATTCAGCAGCTGTTACAACAGGCCTGATCTGAACTGGAGGTAAAGATTTGGTCTGAGGATTGTGCAACAGAAATGAACTAGTGTAGGGTACAGAAAAGGAGGTGGTGAGGATATAGAGAGAGATTCTCTTCAAATAAGGAAGCTGCCAAAGTTTTGGCCACTAGTTAAAAACATAGGCCTTGCTCGCAGCCATCCGAACTCGATAATCTCCTTGAAAGCATAGTACTGAACAGGCAGTGACAAAGATTCAATTAGCTTTACTGAACTGAAATCTTACGGGGGGGAAGTAACAAACTTTTAATAACCTGGCTGCATGAACATGCACACCCTTAAACCACTACATTGTTGAAGCAACTTTTGATGTTATTACAGCACTCTATTAACACAGCACATCGTGAATTGGCAATTTTTGCCCACTTTTATTTGCAAAAGCACTTAAAATCTGTCAGACTGCGAGGGCCTCTCCTGTGAAGCCCTCTTCAGCTCACCCCACAAACGCTTAGCTGGATTTATTACTGGAATCTGGCTGGGCCACTCTAAAACTTTAATCTTCTTGTTGTGAAATCGCATTTTGTTGATTTGGATGAATGTGTGGAGTCTTTGAGTCTCTTGTAATTCTTTTTCCTGCTCAGTTTTCCAACCGTGAAGGTTTTGTGCCAAAAGAGACTGATAGTGTGGAACTGGTCACGATTCCCTCCACCTTGACTGAGGCCCCTTCTCCAGCTGAAGATAAACAGCCCCAAAGCATGATGCTGCCACCACCATACCTCACTGTGGCCCTGGTGCTCTCAGGATGACGTGCAGTGTTGTTTTTGAGCAAGACAAACTTTATAAATTATGCTCAGAATGTGTCTGGTTATCCAAAAATGATCCTAGTTTGGGTGTTTTCCTTCAAAAAAGAAGGCTTCTGTCATGCCACGCTCAACCTCATAACCAAAACATGAAGAGTACAGGAGACTATTGTGACATGTAAAACACAACCAGTAGTTGCTTTGCTGTTGCCGTAGGCCTTTAGAAACTTCCATGAGAACTATTCTTCTCATCTATTAATGAACTTTGAAGGGACAGAAAGTTCTTAGTAATGTCGCTGTTAATATGACTATCTTCACCGTCTTTCTAATACCTAATCCACATAATGCTTTTAACCATAGTCTATGTCACCTCAATAGTTTTTGCTGACAGATACTTTTCTACAGTTTTGTTCCAAAATGAATGACAGACATATTTGATGTTCTATACCCATGACAAATAGCTCCGCCTTCTGTTCCCAGTTTTACAATGCTGACATCTGCAACTGTCTGTCTACCCCCTCTGGAGATGAAACAATGTATGTACTCTTATTCTTTTCCCTCTGAACACTACAGTTCAGTGCATACATTAAATACATATTCAAACTGCATAAACAAAAGGACACATCACTTTTTGCTGTGCCAGAAATGATTTGGATGGCTTTAGATTTGTAGCATGTCACTCCTGTATATGTACTACAAAGCAAAACAGTCAGGCAGCAGAAGTACCTACAAGTCTATAATTCAGAGTTAATGGGTTAAGATTCCCCAATATCAATTCACCAGAAAGCCCTTTGAAATTAACCTGAAGCAGAGTAAGTAAGAGCAATCTTTAATGGAACTCATGTCTGTATACTCGCTTTGATATCGAGGCTCTCTTTCTTCTTGGTTGAGCCACTTTATATATATTTAGCTTTTATTTTGCTCAAAAGTGATATGTTGTTGCAGCATATCATGCAGACCCTTTCAAAAGATGTAGAGCTACAGAAAAAATCTACATTTGTATATTCATAATATTCATTCATTCATGTTTGGATGAACCACCACTTTTACTTGCCATGACATCATAACATTTCTAACCAAAATGAACAAAGATCCTGCAACGGTCATCACAGAAACAATTTAAAACATCAATATGATACCTGTGGTGACTGACTTGCAGTTCTCCAAGAAGCTGATTCTTGAACCACTGGTCGAAGTCCACGTTGTCAAACAGCTCATACGCTGCAAGACCCACTGCATTGTATACTGTAGACAATACAATAAGAGCCAGAGTAAGAATAGGGTTGTTTTTTTTAATGTTCTGTTAGTAAATTATAACAGTTTAGCACTTCAACTAAGGCAGCACATATTAAACATTGAGCATAGAAAACTTGTCGCTCTGGTAGAAAAACCCCTACAAAAACAGTAAGCTTTATGATTTCACAGGGCAGAGCAAACTATTTCAAGATAAATAGAGTTGAACAAAGATTCAAATCAGGTAAATCCATTACCTACAATCTAATCAGAATAGACAGTATGCTACTAGCAAGTGTGTGCCAACGCATATGATTACCAAGATTAAAAAGTTATAAACTGGTGCCACTGATCTAGATGTGATCGCTCCTCTTCAGCCTTTAATAATAAGAGTTCAAAAGAAAGGGGAAAGAAAAGGAAATATAATAGAGGTAAAAAGATACCAATGCTAATAATTAATTTACGGAAGACCTGTATACATTTAGCTAGTTTAAGAATCTATGAGGCATATTTTTAATCAGAATAAAAGATGGATCAAAAGACACTGCAAAAGATTGTTATTAACATTCATAGTAATAATATTGTAAAACGTCTATAAATTGCCGTTAAATTGATTGTATTTACACAATGCAACTTTTTCTGATTTAAATTATTATTCTGCTTCCATGCTAATCATTTGTGGTACCTGACTGTTTCCAAAGCATCTCACAAAATGACCAAATGGAGCTTCACGAAGAGTCCAATAATGTCTAGCATTACTCAATGCAATCGAACAATCCCACTGGGAATTTCTGGAGCATGCAATCATGGGTTTAGAGCCAAAAACAATTGATAATCCTTTTACAGAAGCATAAGTTATATGTTTACCTATAATTGTATTTGCAGCTTTGTAATTATTGATGACAAGAAAACAAGAATATCAGCATCCACTATAGGAGCAATCTGTTAGCAGTTCAAGCAAGCTTGATAGTTACATTTATCAGCCAGAGCTAAAACAAGAGTGTTGCTCTTCAGTGTTCTTGGCTGTTTTGTCAGAACTGTCAATAGACACAACAAGAGTCCAGACTCAACAGTTCCAACTATATTGGAGCTTTTCATTATAGTTTTAGCACTACTTGCCTCTACTATGCTTTGGTTGTTTTCCATTACAACTGATGTACCGCCTCAGTGTAAGGCAATCCAAAACATCTGCCTATTGGTCATTTAACCAGGGTGTTGGGTTTGAATGTAGCCATTTATCTTACTGAAAGATATAATAATAACACTGTTGCCAGGTATTAAAAATGATGGATTTGATTCTTGTAAATCAGAGCAGCAGCCTTGCCAATTGCTCTAAAAAAGCAGCATTAAGAGCTGTAAAGCAAGGACAAAACAAGATACTCACAGACATGAGCCGTAAAAGCAAGCCAACATATTACCACTCAATACAAAAGATGAAATTTGATCAAAAATTTCTATCTTAGTTGTGTTTGTGGTGCATCCTTTATCTCATAAGTGGTGTTTTACATTATCTCATCTATAAGACCGGACCAATTATTTAAGTCACATAAAGTGATGCATATAATGCCATGTTTCTGAAGTGGCCAAAGATTGAAGCCATTTACCTGCATCCTTCATTAACAGCTGAACAGGTTCTTCCACATTGGTTGGACCTAAGAGACAGAAACATAATTTAGACATTCATGTTGTCATGAATGCAAATACCATACAAACATGATTTAATTCCCTTTGTCTCCATATTATAACAGCTGCATATGATGTGAGGCCACTGCTGTATCAATAGTGCCACAGCTATTTCACCAGGCTGAAGTTTCCTTCTCCATTAAGAGCTGTTTTGTAGCAGAAGTCTCAAAATCAATAGCTGTTTCCTTCCAACCATGGAATTAGCCAATCTGGAGTGTCCCTCACTCAGGCAGAACCCATTTCCACTTTGTCACTTGGAAAGGAATGTAGCTTGGTAGATAGGCCCAGCAGCTCTACCACTGTTTAAGGAGCTAAAAATAATTATATGGCAGAGCCATCGGTGTGACAGTGGCTTTGCTGTATGTTCAGTACGTGGAGGGAACTGCTGTTCAATGTTCATGTCCATAAGATGAAGCCCTTCACTAAATGAGATAAAATGAATGTGGGATAAAAGACTAATGAGACGGGGAATAAGGGATTATGTCATTACATACAAAATCAGCTTAAGACCAGCCGCTGCCAGCGCAGAGCATAGTAACTGCTACAGATACAGGATCCTCTGGGAACACTGTTTAATGAAGCTGTAATGCACACAACCTTCCAGCAAAGCCACCACTTAAAACAACACTCCTTTAATTCATAATTTATTGAACAATAAATTACAAACAATTCATTTGAAATTTCTTGCTGCAGTGTTTCTTTTATCTACTTGTTGAGGCTTCAAGATTGGATGTAAGCCCATATTCTCATTTACCATCATTGGAGAACGTGTGTGACTAAACGTGGGCAATCATATTGATGACAGGAACTACAATTAATTTATTTTCCCCATAACTGCGCAGGTTGTACAGGTGATCAAAATATTTGCAGTAATATTTGAAACATTTTACTCACCTTGGAGGTTCTGAACCATATCTAACAGCACCGGCGTCAGAGTTTGACTGTAGTTGTGAAAGATATCCAGGAACAAAACTTCTGTACAAGGCTAGAAAAAAGAGCAAAAATGGACATTCAATTGACAGAATAATGTATAGGGTGATATGTGGAGCTTACTGTGCATTTAAAGATGTCTAAAAGGAAATATCACAGCAACAAATGTGATCAATTAACCTTTTACGCAGCCAGTAAAAAAGAATACAATAAAGCACAAGCATACCAGAGCACAAAGCCATGCACACACTTTCCTGCATTTAGCTGTAAAACTCTAATATGAACCTCTGAACCTTCTTTGCATAGATGTAGACAATAGTACTGAAATGTGTTTTTGTCATCGTGCAACCTTAGACAGCAAATGTTTCTACAATTTAACTGTGATGGTGTAACCCTTAACTGAATTCAAAGTGAGAAATAAGCAAGCGCAGATGAACCATTGACTGACAAGTTATCAAGTAAATAAGTCCTCAAAGTTTAATGGGGGAAAGATTTATGTTGCTTAAAAAGAAAATGAAGTAATTACATTAGTAAATAAGGTTTAAGATGACAAGATAATAAGGCATATGAGGTGCAGAGGGAATAATAACAATGGTAGAGACTGATCATAATACAGGTTATAAAACTAAACACAAGTCAGTGAAGGACAACTAGACACCATTAGAAAAGACCCTTCATAGGTATCACCATCTATTAGGTGTCTGATAATGAATTCATGAACACAACTGACCAACTAAACACCGTAAACACTGAAACCTCTTCAGAATATTCAAGTGTTTGCTCCACCTTCAGACACAGATTAACATTCTGTTGCCTAGTGTGACAAACACATGGGGTAATGCTTTGAAATTCTGATAAAATAATTATTCTGAAAATATAACCAGATCGTTCCTTCACTCACCCGTAGACTATACTTCCATGAATCGCCACCCGTTTCTTCAACAGCTGTATGAAATTAGACAGATAATCATTTGCAGCTATGCGAATAATACCAATGCCTAATATCTTTAATATTTGCTGAGTATAATGTTGGAATATCAGATTTAAATGAGAATATTTAAAAAACATTTTAGGTCTATTATAGATCATATCATCATATGAATATCACTACATCAGTTCAAACCTGGCCCTGATGTGACATTTCAGGTCTGATGAACTCCAAACCCTAACAAACCCCACTTATAATGGTCTTTCCAGGAACATAACAGTGCACTGAATATACTACCGGTACATGTCTAAATGAGTCTAAACGGGTTCAGTGTTTTTGCAGAGGGGCTACTACCAAAGCTTTCTGGGTCCTCTTCCCACATTGTCAGCTCCTCTTCTGTCAGAAGAAAGTAGTGTGAGACGAGACGGCGTCCAATCTCTGTTAGTGTGGAGTAAGTGAAGAAAGCCATCTTGATGTTGTGAGCCTCTAGACTTTCAGGTTTACTGTCTAGAAAAGGTAAGTGCAGAGAAAAATTAAGTAAAATACCTGAAGGATACTGTTTAATAATAAATCAGTCAAGTTAAAACTTGTTTAACCAAAACAATACGTATATCAGACATATCAAGTTTATATTTGCCTCTGTGCCTCCCTGATTTAGAGGAAATTTATAGTGAAATTTATGATGAAATATGAATCATTTTCTCTATGCTGTGTTCCATCTTTAAATTCCATCTCTGCGATAGTGTGCTATGCTGTGACCATAAAGCATATGTCTACAAAAACGGGATGGCTAAAAAGTTGTCAGTTTCAGGATCAGTGTCAATTATTTGGTAAGTCTATCACCATCCTTTCCTGACAAAAAATGACATTTGTGCTGTTCAAATAAACATAAATCAGATGGTGTTTCTGAAGTGAACCATGTCGCACACAAGGATTAAGGTTATGCAATCCTACTATAAGAAGAAAAGGCTTTGGAAATCATGTATAGCTTGTACGAGCAGGCAGGACAAAGACCTAATGTCGTGTTCCGTGGCTAATGATGCTTGAACTACACATGAGCTGTAACAACATATGGCAATCTTATTTTTTTTTTTTCAAATTTAATTGTCTAGCTTTCTTGTGAATCTGTTTTCTCCTCCTCAATCTATGGCGTTCCTTTTACTCCCCAGTGTTATCCCATCATCATTAACTGTTTACTCGTCACCATTTTTGCTATTTCCTCCAAAGCGCCACCCCCTTCCTACCATCAATGTTCTTGGCAGGTTTGTAGGCATCGTTCTTTACAATCATCTTGATGAGGTTCATGCACTGTACAATGAAACGTTCAAAGGTCACTCCCTCCCCAGCAGGAGTGAAGACGTAGCTGACGGCAAACTCCAAAGAACGATGGATGAGTGGTATAAATGCACATGGGTGGTGCTCCAGGAAATCTAGCAGCTGAATTTATTGAATTTTAAAAAGAAGGGAAAGGATAAAAATGTTATAGACATAATAAATTTCTCTAAAAGAACCTGTTAGGTAATAATGATTTTCACAATTTTTCACAATGTAATTTGTTATTAAAATATGAACTCACAACTTTGGTGAAAAGTATGATTGTCTTCTCAAGCTTTTCCCTGCATGGGCTGTCGGGACCAACCTGCCGACCTGTAAAAGACAACAGTCAGACAGTGAGGTTTCCGAGGGCTTACAGCTAAGCTAAAGTACTCAACCAACAGTGCAGAGAACCACAAATCTTTCTTGACCCAATGCTGTGTTCAGATTAAAACACATTTTAACAGAATTTGCTTTCCTTTTCCTGCCGTATCTTCCCGCCAACATGGTGGTTTAGGATACATTTTTGAGACAGATCAAAAGCCTACTTTGGCTGGCTGTCTTGTGATGCATTAATCTCAATTTCCACCAGATGAATCTTTGAGAAATACATCATCACGCATGCTGCTTTATTTGCACTCAGCAGGACTTCAGCTGCGGGTCATTTGTATTACAGTAGTTTATTCTTATCCCATGTCAAACGTATTGAGAAATAAGCAGATTGCAGTCTCCAACTTTCTTTCCCTAGTTTTAAGTAGTCTGACTCACCATTTCTTTTAAAAAATAAATCTAAAAAAAATTAATGCACCAGTGGATAATATTGACTTTGTGGTCAAACAACTGTTAGCTTGTTTGCACGTATGTGACAGATGATGAGAAGTAGTGAAAATATAGTCACCAAGGTCATTCATCAGACGTGAGATAAAAAACATTTCATAGAAAAAGGACAGAATGCTGACACAAAAGGGCTTAACTTTGCCGCAAGTTAAAGGTGACCATAGAAGAATGTCCAAACAGGAAGAATCAGAAATCTATACAGAAAATAAATAGCACAAGTTTATATCCTGTGGCTGAACGTATAAAGCTGTGCAGCACTGCTCAATAATGAGTCTGGATTTATGTTTGTATCTGCTGGGCCCAAACATCGACAGGAGCCTAACCCCATCTCTATTGCTATGACCACAGTACATATTAGAAGTGATGGTAGCAGCTGATATCCCAAAATGATTTATTTTGGGGGGGTAGATTCACATGATCATAAGTGTGATAACACCATAAAATACAACTAGCACTGGTCTACAAGGAAGCACATCTGTGGAGTACATCAACAGCTTTAAGAATGTTCCGGTAATTATATGTAGAGACAGTTTAACACCCACATGAAATGTTCTAATATTCCAGGACGTACAATTAAAAGGCGGTGATGTTTGCCTAGAAATAATCATGGGCCAAACCCAAAGCAAACCTGTGACACCAAACAGTGTAGAATTGCAGTAAGATGTGTTTTTACTGCCTAATTTACTATGATATCTCAGTGGGTGATGGGAAGGTGGGTTCAATGTCAGGCGGCAATGTGTCAGAATAAAGCTTGAACCTTAACTAAACAAGATAATGATGTGATGGTGTGAGGTTGCCATGGGAGTCTCTTTTCGTAAGAAAGAGTATGACATGGGAGAAGATATGAAGTGGCCCACTGTAAACTGTTACTTGAGTTGCAGGACAACCACAAATTGCAGAAAACAGCAGGAAAATAGATGACCAATGGATCAGCCAAAGTGTACATACAATTACTATATCAAGAGCCTGACATTAATTATTTGTGTGGCTTCAGTAACCAATCTGAGAGAGTGTTCTTAAGTTATCAGTTCACCACATTAACATGCATCTGCTGATTACATGATTTGGGAAGATGTATCACTTGTGATTATTCAACTATATCAACGTGAGAATGGCTCAGTGTAGAACTTGATTTAGACCCAAAGGTTAAGAAATCCTTTTACAGAATGCTGCACCTCTGACAAAGCATATTAGACTCCTGATCTTCGACTAAAGCCTGAGATCAAAACTTGATAACCAAGTAGGCAAAAAGTACTCACAGCATTCCAGGAACTGCTTTAGTCGTTCAAACACAGCATTCAAGAAACCCTGAAAATTACCAGATGAAGAGAGGGTGAAATTAACTTAGGTCTGCCTTTTCTAGAGGTAAGTAAATTCCAGACTGTTTCATCAATACTACAAAAAAGCAGGTTTATTAAAAAGATAATACACCTTTTCCATTTTTCATTATACGGCAACAGTTTGTGTTTACATAGATGTTATTTAGTCGCACTGTTTTTTTTATTATTATTACAATTTTAGGCTATTTTTCACACAACTAATTCCTCTGAAACCACTATTACATTATTATATTATAAATTATTATAATTAATAAGCAATCATTTATAGGAGATTAAAAGGGTTGGAAATAGGTTATGTATGTATTATATATATGTATGTATGTATATATGTATATGTATGTATTATTATTATTATGTATGTATTTTTATCTAAAGGAAAAAAATAGAATAACAATAAATTAAATCAAAGTCTGAGGCAAAAACTGCATGTATGTAAATATAAATTTTTTAAAAAATCATTACTGAGCAGATGTTAAAATAACCAGGGACAGATCAAGACAAATGACATTTTAAATGTCACAACTTGGATCATTATAAAACCATCAGCTTTAACAGATATTGAGAGTCGTATTAATGTAATTAATTTGACTACTAGGTTGAAATGCAACGGGAAATTGTTGTGATCTGCAGGCAGAATTCTAGGGAATTGAACATTTTTCTGTTGAGCCCATTTACTCCAAACTACAGAAATTCTAAACAGACCTTAAGATTGGACTTCTGGTTAATCAACAGAGATTGACCAAAATTGAATTAGCAGTTTCAGGAAGCTGGATTTCCGTTGCACTAAGAGTTGAGGAAGACAGACCCATCAACTGAATGAGGCTTAAGGCATTTTCAGTCTTCACGGCCTTTCATATTTTGCACATTGCGACAAGACTTGTTTTCCACTCAACATCAACAAAAAAGCAGCAGATTCTATAGCAGTCAAAGCCGAATGAAGACTCACCATTACTTCAATATTCTGCTGTGGTTCTTGAAATCCATGGACTGTCAATTTACGAAGCACTGAGAGGGAAGTACAGACAAATAAATCCTACCATTACTGCCCTCCAATGAAGAGAATGCAGGATGTGTGTGAATGCATCTTATACCTTTAAGGGAGAGTAGTGTCCTCTCCAGCGAGCCCAGTGCAGCGGCCTCATCTCTGGCATAGATCTGCTGGAGGAAGCAGTCTGTGTGGTGGCTCCAGAGAGAGCATGCAAAGCTGTAGATGCCTGATGCCAGCTGTAAACATAAACAAATACATCACACCCAGGTATTTATTTCCACATGCAACAGGAATGTAGGCTGAATCTTAAACTGATCACATGCACCTGCACACAGCTGCATATTTATAAGACTTGCAGCCTTTAACACTGATGGCAATAAAAATATGAAAGGGCTTCAGTGCAATATTCTCACACACAATAAAACACAGAGAGAGAGATACGAGGGACCGCTGAGTCACAGGTGCAATTTGGCTCTAAATGAAGTTCCCGTTACAGTTGCTGCCGTGACATTATTTGAATCCAAACCAATTACGCTTTGTTTGGTGAAGCCTCCTTTTAGAGGGAAAACAAGATCATCAAGAAGCAGACAAAGAAGTGCCTTCAGTTCTGTTTTATAGAGCCTAGCCCTGTTGTGTAGACAATATAACCAACCACCCTTGGGATAAAAATGAGTTTGGGATTACACCTTGCTTGGTTCGTACATAAAAAGAAATGAACAGAACAGGCCAGAGGAAATCATTACATTTCCCCAAGGAAACGTCTATTATTTAAAAGAAATATTCCATGTGACCAATATTTTTTACTTACGCTGATATTTGCAGTGGCACACCTGCCATTCAAATTAATGTGCATTGCTTTAATCAAATCTTAAAATCTGGAGGACCCATTTGTTGACTGTAAAAGTGAAATATTAGGTTTTTGAGTTTGCAATGTTGAATATACTCAGAGTGTGTTTAGGAACACTTTAAAAACGACTCGCAGACAAATAATTAAATATACAAGTAAGCAAAGAGTAATTAAAGAATGTTTTTAATGCCAGAACAGCCAAGGCTTGAATGGTTAAACCAACTTTAAACCAATTACAACTTGAAGAAAATACATATTCTTCATAGTTTCTTCCAAAGACTAATTAAGTTTCTTGCTCATTTTTGTTTTGTGTGTGACAGGAGGCTCTACGGTCATGTGACCTCTGTGCATTTGGGTGCAAGCATGCGTGAATGTTGTGTACTTTCTACAAGAGCGGCCAATACAACATAGGCAATTATCATTAAAAGCAAACAATTTCCCTTCATCCACAAGCTGATTTTCTTATTCTACCAGGAAGAGCTCACAAACCAAAGCAATCCTTAGAAAGTACACATTATTTCCCCTGACAATCTTTTCATGAATACCCATTTAATGAGATATTATCCCTCTATTTCTATGCCAAAACCACCACTAGATTCCAAACTGAAGCTGCCAAGTTCTTGGAAAAGGTACTGTAACACAAACTGTGAGCAAAAAGTGACTCGACATCATGGCAGAAAATGTTCAGTTCAGAAAAATAACTGAATCTAAGGATGTCTGATTTATAACTATGTAGATCTACAGTGAAAAGACTACAATATTAAATATCAATTATCTCCATCTAACTATTAATGGTAAAAGCTGTAAATGGCTGTTTTTCCAACCTTCCAACCTGGTCAGGTTTTTCAGTGTTAATAGGGATCAGAAAGGAGGCTTCTAAGCACCTGTCCACAATGTTTAATTCAAACAGTCCTAAAACTCAGACAATTAGGGCTTGTGGATTTAGTCCAGCTAGAGTGGAACCAAGCTCATCAGACCACGGCCACTAAACATGTGGTCAGGAATCTGTTGCAGGTCTGATGTGTTGTCTCAACAGTCAAGTCACATTTTATCTGACTTTTATGTTTCTGCAGCCTGAATGAGGGCTTTGTCAAAGTCTTACAGAGAAGGTGTGACAGATGCAGTCACATCTTTAAAATTTGGGTAAAAAAAATCTGTTTTTGAGGTGCAAATCACAATGCGAACCCTCCTGGCACTGACTGCACATTATTTTACTGACTTTTTCACTGCACTCAGGCTAAAAATAAGACCATAAATGTCAAGTTCAGAAACGTAAATGTTTGCTTCTGTATGAATGACATACGGCATATAAAGTCACGTCATTG
>BJFM01000847.1:4130-22860 GCA_016586285.1 Arothron firmamentum
GAGAGAGAGAGAGAGAGAGAGAGAGAGAGAATGGGAGAGATGGAGGCAGAGAGAGTGAGAGACCATGGTGGCTCATTAAGGGGACAGAATAAATGAGGTGTGTTTGTTTTCTGTTTCCTCCATCTTTCTGTCTTCCCATCTATCACAGATCATTTTGTTGCATCTGTGTGTGTGTGTGTGTGTGTGTGTGTGTGTGTGTGTGTGTTTGTTTGTGCTATAAGTGTTGTGTTTGACTATGCCAGTTGTGTGATGTTCTATTTGCTGAAGGTAGTCATAATTTCGCTGCAGGTGAGAAAAAAAGGGTATGTTATTTGTGCACGGGTGTGTGCATGTGTGATATGCGTCAGGCGTGTGCTGGTGTTGGACTGTGTGATCTCATCCGTGTGTGTATTAATTGCGTGTTAGATCAGCCCGCTCTGACCAAGGGGTGGCCTGTGATTATAAATAAACTTCCTGTCCCTGCGGAGATGCCACCAGGTCCTGTCTCGGCCCCGCCCTCTTTCCCCGCGGGGCCTCAGCGGCCAGCTCCCAGCAGGCTCAGCTCCCTTTTGTTCAATTACAGCAAATGTGGTAGTTTGCCATCTCGCCTCCACTTTGTAATTATATTTTCAAGTGGAATTTGTTACAGAATTAAAACAAAAAGGAGGGGGGGAAAAAAAAGAAAAACATATCCTTTTTGCAAACTGGGGCTCTCGGGGTCTTGAATACTTACTGTCTGGTCCCCGGGGTGCTGTGCTATTCTGTTTCGCAGAGCTCTGAATAAACAAGCTCTGCTCATTTTTAACAGCTCCACATTTGGAGGAGCTGGCAGAAGTCCGCGTTAACCGTTCGCCTGCTGAGCATGTGGTCTGGATTACCTCACTTCTGATGTTCTCTGGAGGTTCTCGGTCATGCACGGGTGTTTCATTTTTCAACGTCCCGCAGACCGAAAAAAGAAAATGTCTGTGAGAGCCAAAAAAAAAAAGAGAGAGAAAAAAAAAGAACTTCTTATCTTATCCCAGCGAAAATCAATGTTTATCTCCCCGATCACAATCCCAGTCATGGCTTGTTCAGTGACTTTCCTCTTTATTGCAAAGCCTCAAAGCTCAATTTAGAAAACAATGATTTTTATCGTCCATGTAAGTGCTATTATAATCTCACTGGCCAGGAACATCAAACGGGCAGTAAAACACCCCAAATGTGTGACATTTTTCTGACTTTTCTCTCATTCTGTCACACCTACATTTAATTTAAAGCACAAAGATTCAACAAAAATGTCCAAGTCTTTCTGGACATGGTAGCTCTGCCTGTCGTAACCTGATTAAAACCAGTTGTTCTGCCTTCTGACGAGCTCTGCACCCCCGACGTGCAACTCAAACATCCCGGTGCCCTCTAATATCGTTGTTTTTGTTATAAAATAAAGCAAAAAAGGGCACATACTTGTGGCAGAGTAGGCTTGAAGTGTGTGTGTGTGTGTGTGTGTGTGTGTGTGTGTGTGTGTGTGTGTGTGTGTGTGTGTGTGTGTGTGTGTGTGTGTGTGTTAGGCTTGCTCTGTTTGTTTGTAAGATGTTTTCTTGTATTGTGAAATCCTCTTCTCTCCCATCTTGTATTAATGTGGCTTCTCAGTATCATAAAGATAAGATGGTACATCTGCTTTAGTTTGTGCTTTATACTCTCTCTCTCTCTCCCTCTCTCTCTCTCCCTCTCTCTCTCTCTCTTTCTCTCTCTCTCTCTCTGTATGTCTTGTCTGGACCCGGACCTGGTCCCCTCTGGACGGCTATGCTGTGTCCAGACGTGGGCCGTCCATCTTTTTTTTGTGTGTGTCTTTCTGGTCAGCTCAGGCCGCTTTTACAGGCGTGTGTAGCAATACTTATTTATCGCTCTCTGGTTCTGCTCTGTTCTGCTCAGATGACATCACTCTCTGGCTCTGGCTGCAGCCTATCTGAAGTTGTAGCTGTTTTGTATTTTCATCTGCTGGCGCTCGGAGCCAAATGGAGGCAGCCGTGGGTTGCATGCCTCAGAACTCTGGGAAACAACGCAGCACGTTTGCTCGCCGTTCGTCCAGGCTCTTCTCTTTATTAACCTCTGAAACGCTTTCACGCGTCCGACCCTCACTGTTTTTTTTTCTCGTCTTCTGTGTCCAACAGACGTCCTGGAACAGAGATCACGATGACACGGCGTCCACGCGCTCTGGAGGGACGCCGGGGCCGTCCAGCGGCGGACACACGTCACACAGCGGCGACAACAGCAGCGAACAGGGTAAGAGACCCCCCCCACCCCCACCCCCACCCGCCCACCCCGGAGGAACGCACCGAGATATGGGGCTCGCTTTAGCCTGAGAGAGAGGTCAGAGGTGGTCACCAGGGAAACCGGGTGCGCTGTCACTGTACGGGTGCTTCGGCAGAGCAGAGCCTGCGTGCTGGGAAGCTAAATCGAATTAGCTCTTTCTGTTTTCGGTTCTTCGGCATTCAGTTGCATCACATCAGAGCAAACGTGTGTGTATGTGTGTGTGTGTGTGTGTGTGTGCGTGTGTGTGTGTGCGTGCGCTCTCAGCATTCAGTCGGTTTACACTTTGCTGTCGGGTTAATTCGCAGAAGTCGATCTGATTGTTGTTCCGATTAAAAGAATGAACACCGAAGCAGCAGCTGTAGTTGTGTGTGTGTGTGTGTGTGTGTGTGAGAGAGAGAGAGAGAGAGAGAGACAGGAATAGGCAGCAGAGGGAGAATGGGCTGTTATTGGGGGCAGCGCTGCAAACAAACTGTAGGCAAAAAAGCAACTTCATATATTATTGAAGACGATGTCAAGGCGAACAGTTTGCAGGGTTGCCAGTGCCAGGAGGCAGAGCCTGGGCGGGAGCACAGAGCGCCGCCATGCCTTCCACTCCGATGAGCAGCCATTTATATAGTCAACACACACACACACACACACACACACACACACACACACGCTCTCTGCCTCTCTTTGTCTGTCTCTCATCCTGTCTTTTTGTGTCTTTCCCACACGTTCTGTCTCTTTCTCGGCATTGAAGCTGAGAGTTCAGACGTGGAGGTGAAAACGAGGAAATAGATGGATGAGGTGGAAGAGGAGAAGACTGACAGAAAAAGGAGACGTCACAGGGTGACACAAAGCAATGCTGAGTGTGTTTCCATGTGTGTATTCACAACCGATGACTAATCATCTGAGGGAAGGGCTGATTGGCTGCGCTAATGAGCGCCTCCTTCTTTGGTTATGGGCTCCTGCCTCCTGTGACCTTTGTCTTACATTGACCAAAACGGCACCTCATTTTTCACATCTTCCACAAACATACGCTCCCCCCCCCCTCCTCCTCCTCCTCCTCCTCCTCCTCCTCCTCCTCTCTTTCTACCTCCTCCCTCTCAACTGTAGGTGTCTCTTTGTTGCTGAAGTTCATCAGAGGGTAAAAAATTTAGGCTTGTCTGTGTATTTCGTCAATATGTGTCTTGGGGGTGTGTCATCGTATTGAGCCGGATTCTCTGTTTGCCTAAAAATGGTGCGTTTAAGGTCGCATTGGTAACGACAGAGATACATATGACGTAAAGGTGGAGATTTTAGTTTCAGATTTTAAAGGTGGCTATTGTTAAAGAGCTGCAGCAGACATTACAAAGTTTGCACACACACACACACACACACACACACACACACACACACACACACACACACACACACACACACACACACTGGAGGCCATCTTGGATTGCTTTCAGCTTTATTTGGGTTAAGATATCTGCCACGTCACGTTGACTCTGGTAAACTGTGTGTCAGTCACTCAGTAATCCCAGTAAGCTGGTTATTTATCTGTTTGGCACTTTGCTCGCTCTCTCCCAGACTGTCTCTCCTCCCTCGCTCTCTCTTTCATCTTCACATCCTCCCTCTCTCTTGCAGTTTTCCCTTGTCTCCCTCCTACTCTCTCGTCTCCCTCTTTATTTCGCTCTCGGTCGGTTTCTCTCTCCTTGTGATCCACGGTGCTTCTCTTTCACTCTCCTCCCTCTTTGCTTTGCTCCATACCTCCCACTCACTCTAAAAACTCAATCTTTGTTTATCCTTCTTCTTTTCCCTCACCTGTCTTTGTTCTTTTTACTCTTTGTCTTCCCCATCTGTCTCTCTCTTGCATTTTTTGAAATCTTGTCTTTTTCCTCTCTCCGTTCTTCTCCAGTTTCATGGCCGTTTCACTTTGATGCTCTCTCATCCCATTCTATCCTCATCCTCGTTCTGCTTTCTCTCTTTAACCTTCTTGCCTTGTTCGTTCTTTCCAGCCCTCTTTTTTTATTTCAACTTTTCATTCCCCAACCTCCTTCTTTACCTTTTACAGATTACTCTCAGACTGACCTTTCCCTCCTATGTCCTTCCTCTGCTTTCTTCATTTTCCTCTCCATCTGCACTGCTACGGGCCACCTTTCTCTCCTTTAGCCATTCCCTCCTTCTTTATTTCATCTAACCTTTATTTTGCCCCCTTTGCTCTTTCTCCTCAGTGGATTACAACATCTTGCTCTCCCATCGTTCACTCAGCATCTTTCCGAGTTGATCGATAAGCTAACATTTGTTTAGACCTTGGAGGTGATTTGACTAATACTGTAAATACTGTACAGACAAAACACGCTTCCTTTATTTTTGCCTGTGGTGACAGCCTTCCACCGCTGGGCTGTGAGTTACGGCTGCTCACGCTCCGACCGCAATACCGATGGTGTCTTTTAGTGCTGAATTCCATTCACAGCAAAAAAAAAAAAAAGTGAGGGAGGATTCGCATTTGCTTCAAACATGTCATTAAAAACAGTCCTGGGTGTCTTCTCTTTCTTTAAAAGGACACGTTAGAAAGCCTGCCTTTTATTTATTCTTATTTCTCTGGGATGTCTTTGTAAACATCCACCAGCTGTAACAGGCAGAATCACAGAGACTCCCTATAGTTAATTAGTCCCACTCCATTAGCCAAGCTGTTTGCTAGCTAGTTCCTACCAACAGGCCCTTTGTTTTGTACCCAGAGGTTCTCTGGAGAAGCCTCTTGTAGCTGTTGTTGCCTTGGAACATGCTTTCCTGTAAAGAGTAATGCTCGAAGGGCTGAGGGAGAGACGCTGGGTTTTTAAGCGGGGGTCTTCTCCCCCAGTATGAAACAATCCTCTTTGGCTGTGTGAATTTGAAAGGACACCCCTTGGCTTCTCCGAGGGTTGGCAGTGGAAAGGGAATAACGTTCAGGCACTGAGTTGGGCAGCTGCAGCCTTGTGGATGCATGTGAGCTGAGCCGGAGAGCAGAACAGAGTGTTTGCTATGTTTTGGAAAAACACAGGGTTTCCCTTTCTGCTTGTCAGAAACATCCAGGGAGTGAGGCGATGACTGCTGAGATTAGATATGTATCACCAATTACCCAGGCCGTTTGTAAAGAGCGCGGTGTGCTCTGCCAAGGCAAATAGCTCCCTGTAAGGCTATGTGTTAGCGTCTGCATAAATTTCTAACGTCTGAGTGGTGGCCTGTGATTTCTGGTTGTGGGATTGATATCTAACACTGAGCGGTTTTATGCTTTTGGCTGTTGCAGGAGGCGGAGGAATACCCTTCACAATAAAGAGAAGGCTGCAAGAAATATGTCACTGCTGCCTCTTTCTCCTAAATGCCATGTTTCCACGTGTTTAGGGTCGCTCCAGCCTCTGTAAATGGCTGTATCCTAGAGTATCATCATCCAGTGCTCCCCGTTCCTGTTTTCATCCCTCCATCCACGCTTCGACCTCTGTGCCCTCCAATAAGGTCAGGCCACCGAGGGACTGTTGCTTCCTGCCTCCTCATTGGCCAGTCTCCAGCGCTGGGGCGAGCAAACGGGGACATGAGCGAGAGTGCCAGGCAATCAGTTGTCAAAGCCGGCTCAGCCAATCGCTCGGCTTCACGTGGACCCCTCAAAGTCACCAATTAATTGGTCCGATTGTCCAGTAGACTGGAAGAGAGAACCGCGAGAGCGTGTGCGCTTGGTTTGCATTCCCGTGCATGAAGACAGTCACTTAATGAGCACTCTCAGAAGTCCTATACATACAGTATTTATCCATATGCATCTTAATTCATCCTGTAATTTCATTACATATTAATGGCTGCAGAGGAAAATACAGAAGCAGTAATTAATTTCATGTGTAGGTTGTCTAGACCTTGTCTAGACGTCACAGAGGAAGGATCCTTGGTCCAGTAATTGTCTTATGGTGTCCAGCTTTCCTGGTAATCACTTTAAATATGAAGCTTGATGGCTAGATAAAAGGTATGTGGTTCCCTTAGTCTGCAGTCTGTATTACTGGAGGTGTGTGTGCGTGTTTGCGCGTGCATGTGTGTGTGTGTGTGTGTCAGAGAGAGAGTATAGAAGGCTGCAGATACGCGCACATTTCTTTGATATCAGAAATGTGGATAAAAGACAAATAAATGAATCAAAGGGCAGAAAATGCAAGAATGTTAACTGTGATGGCACTACTTCCACACAACAGGGGTCATAAAGAGCTGCAGACAAACAGTTAACGGTGTGTAAAACGCTGCTGAGTGTTTGTTCAGGAGCCTAACAGGATCTTCCCTGACAGGTTTTTTTTTTTGTTTTAGCAGCCCGGCTCTCAGTAGGAGGACCGTTTGTGTTCTATTAAAACCATTTAATGTTTGCAGGCCGTTTAGGAAAATCAGTGTTTGAGAGGCGCAAAGAGGAAATACAGCTTGGGAAAACTTCTCATGGCAACCAGCAGGAATGTTTATTTGGCTTCATCTGGATTTATTGCATCTCAAACATGTCTTGTCTGTGGTTACCTGGGGAAAAGAGACGTGTGACCTGTTTGTGTCGTAGCTGAGATTCACCCGCGTCTCTATGGCGTCGCTGCGTCCCACAACAGGACGCGTCGCCCGAACTCGCAGCGACGCGCCCCGCAGAAAGCGATAGCCCCTTTTATTGTCGCACCGGCAATAAGGAAGCAGAGTGGCCTGAGTTTGCCCCTCTTGAAAAGAGGAAATTGTTTCAGGTTTCCCACAGTGAGGGGGCAGTTTGCTTTTAGGATTAAGGCTGGTGTCACTGGGTGTCCGGGGTCACGAGGAAGAGAGAATCAGAACCACAAGTAAACAAAGCGACTTCCTCCTCTCCTCTCCTCTCCTCTCCTCTCCTCTCCTCTCCTCTCCTCTCCTCTCCTCTCCTCTCCTCTCCTCTCCTCTCCTCTCCTCTCCTCTCCTCTCCTCTGTCACTCACGCCTCTGTTTTCCCAGCGTCACTGAACACATCCTCCGTGAGAAGGTAGCTGTCATAAAACACGTAGGATGAGGGTTCAGGTGTTATTTGATTGTTTGACTTTGGGATTTATGTCCCTCCCGGTGCTGACTGTTGTTTACAGATCATCGTGTGAGCTTGACATTTGTGCGCTTTAACACACTCACTCAGATTAAGACACTTGTTTCATTGCTACCTTTCCATTCTGCCATAATTAGCCGCGGTGCTTTTTACCTCTCATTTTGATCCACTGATGTACCTGAGCGGAATGGCGCGTGCTGCTCTGCATGAAGGAGCACAACAGCTGGTGTATTGGGGGAAAAAAGACGAGGTTCTACATCATTTGCTTCAGCCAGGGGAGAGGGAGGGAGAAGTATCTTTAGCTCCCATGTTATAATTGTGGCAAGCTAATGATGTAGACACATTTTCGCTGTCTGTTTACAGGAAGGGCTCTTCTTTAATTTGGGACTGGCGTGAAAGCCAGATGCCTCCATCTAATTACTGGTGTTTGCTAAAAGATACTATTTACACACACTTTTGCCTCGTATTGGTCTCTCGTGTGATGGGATGGGGAGATGCTGAGCGCAAAGACAACGTTTTTGCATCAAGAGTCTAGAAAAGCATGGAAAATAATGATAGCGACAAAGTCAGGGTCTGACATGAGACCTTGTTATTTTATTTGTTTCCGATTCGTCGGGTCTCATTTGGCGATGTGTGTAAAAAAAAACAAAACACACAAACGAGCAGAAGCTGATGTGGTTCCTCATCACAGCCAGAACACTTTCATGGGGAATCACAGCGATGTGTCACAGGACATTACATCTGGTTGAAAAACCTTGAACTCCCCACTCGTCCTCTCTCTCTCTCTCTCTCTCTCTCTCTCTCTCTCTCTCTCTCTCTCTCTCTCTCTCTCTCTCTCTCTCCATTTTTCTCACCACTGCCGTCCTCCCTCCCTTCGCCTCCTCTCTCCTTGAAGAGGAGCTGAGCTCAGGGCCCAGGAGGCCTGAGATCAGATTGATGTTAACTTTTCAGGGAAAAGGCTGATAGCAGGCTGGATGGTTCAGGCGATCACCTCTGACGGTGGATGTGAGGATCACATGAGCTTTTCTCTGGAGCAACACAACCCTGCCATGAAAACCAGATTTCTCTTAGATGTAGTTTGGGCATGTGGAGGGAGAATGGGAGGAAAGAGAGAGAGAGAGAGAGGGGGAGAGAGAGAGGGAATGAGGAGGGAGGGGGCGAGCAAAGAGATGGGGTATTAACACTTTGTTTAGTGGAGAAGTATTGTTTGGCCCCCTTGGCACACATGAGAACACACACAAATAAGCAAGACACACACACACACACACACACACACACACACACACACACAGAAGCAACGTTTATTTAAGCTTTTGATGAAGAGATTAGCCCCATCATCCTCCACTCTTAAGCTAGCTGAGGGGGTCCCTGTTCAGGAAATCCTGGCTTTCCTGAAACACAGGCGAACCTGGCTCCAGCAACACGTACATTGTATGTCACATTCGCGCCGTTCCTCACGCTCAGGCAGCGAGATTTTCAGATCGCCGTATTACATTTGGGGGTCTGAAGGCATTTACGGGGACACGGTCGGGCGGGTACGCTGGCGAGGGAGCAAACTGGAACAAAGAGGCAGAGTCATCATGCCAGCTGGAGCGTCTTTGCTTCATTATTAGGCCTATCACAGTAGTCGGGAGTCCAGCTTAAGGCTGCAAACAGCGACGTGCTAATTTTAGACCACAAAGAGGATAAGGATAAATAGCTTGCCGCCAGTTTGCCATATGTTCCCCTGGTGATTGTATTGTGTCAGGAATATTTTCACCTCGCATGCACACGAGCTCGGACCATAAACAAATGAACGGACTTGATCTGAACCCGGGCAACAGCCACATCTGTAAAGGTGTCTGAAGATCCCTTGAGCTCTTTGTAGGAGGAGAAGCACGTGCCACACTGGAACGGTGGTGGCACTCTTCTTTCCTCCACTAGCGCCCAGCTGCAAGGTTACACTTGGCCCCTGCTGTAATCTCCTGCAACTGGTTTATATTCCCACTTGTAAATGTGAGCCCCGTCGAAGAATAAAAATGAGTCTCTTTCTCAACCTCCATCAACACACACGCATGTGTTTCACATGTAAATGCAACACACACTCGCACAGCCACTCTCCATTATTCTCCCTCTCTCTTCCCCTCAAATTGAAATAATTCAATTTATGGACACAGTTCCAGACCTCCCTGGCTAAGACCATTATGCATGGAGCCCCCCTCACCACCACCACCACCACCACCACCAACACCACCACCACTTTTCAAACAAAAGAAAGGGAGAATTTACCAGTCGGCTCTCCAAACGACAACCACACGAAGCCAATTTCATGCCAGGAAAACACTAGCAGACGTGACCAACATTCCTGTAGGGTCTTTGATATGAATTGAAGTATTTCATCTGCATAGGTGAGCACTCATTATGTTAGCTTGTTAGTTGAAAGACAGAACTCCTGTTTTCATATTGTTGCTGGAGAATTCTGGGATGCTGGTGAGGATGCTGTGGTTTCCACAAAATGAATCTATTTTGAATGCCAGCGTATTTTAAGCTAATTTGACTGGTGAACCTGGAGGTTGAAGGTGGGGTGTGTGTCAACCGGGCAAATGTTTGACCCAAGGTTGACCCCCCCCCCACCACCACCCCCCACTGACTGCACCTACCAACTGACATGGATACCTCCTTTAGGGATCCTGCTGGGAGATAAGACCTCAGCTGAGATTCTGGTCGGAGAGGAAAAAGAGCTAGATAACAAATACCTGTAGGGGGATTGAAGGAAAGCGGGGTGAGCCGGAGGGCACCGTCGCTGTTTACTCTGTATGTTTGCAGAACAACACAAGGCAGGTCTCTAAATATACACACATTCCCCAACACACACATTTGGGTGTAACCTGATCGCCTCTTCTCCCTCCGAGCGAGCGAGACTCAAAGAGAGGAGCAGGGATTGGGCCTGAGATGCTCACAAATGATAACCTCTGGGGTAAAAACTGCATTGGGAGTGTTAAACACACCCACCCACACACACACACACACACACACACACACACACACACACACACACACACACACACACACACACACAGAGCATAGTATAAGGGCATTCTCAGGTCTCCACTGAGATTCGCTTTTAGCAGAGAGGTCATAGCTTTACAGGAAGTCACCCTCAGACACGGCTGCCTCCCTCAGGAAGTGGCTGGATGAGACTGTGCGGCATGAGCACGGGTGTCCACGGGAGGCATATCACTGCCGTCCACATGGGCATGCTCCACAGGAAGCGAGCCTGCTGTAAACCCACTCGCTTCCTCTTCCTCTGCCCACGTCCCCAAAGCCTTATCAGGGTCGGGGAGTGTAATAGGACTACAAACACCCCACAACCCTATATCACCACATCCTGTGCCTATTCACAGGGTGGAAGAAGCGAGGAGAAGGATTTTAGGTTTGTTTATTTATCAGCTTTGGTGATTTTGCGAAGAGAAAACACACAATTAAAAATCTTTGCAAAAGTCGGGACCTTGTTTACTTACTGCAACAAAATCCCTCAAATGATTGTGTTGTTGCTCTGATTATGAGTGATCCTGTTTTTCCAACCACCTCTTCAGGAACCGTAGCATGTGGGTGCAGACCATGCTTCACTCCACAGCTCAAATCTTCTGTTATTCCCAAAAAAAAGCAGAAGCTAATCTGCTATTTTTAGCATGTGCCACCGCAGGGTTAGTGTGCCTGTATTATCTAACTCCATACCGCCGTGTGACTGCTGCCTGATAGGTTAGCATGAGTGGGAAAATCCTCATGCATTAAATGTGTTTATCGGGGGGGGGATGCTGAACGCACACACAGAAGTTTGCTTAGCGGATCTGAAATGCAAACATCGAGGACTTGATCACAGGCATGGACGGTGCTAAAGGCTGATTAAAGTGGTTGCTTTGATCAATTCTGTTGATTTTAACGTGGTGGCGCCACAACACGCACAAGAATTTAGCTAAATTTAGCTCAAAGGACAGAACGAGATCATTTTACAAGATCGATTTTCAGGAAATACCATGTTACCTGAAAGTAACACAATACTTTCTGAAGGTCCGAAAAACTGAAATTTACTTTTTGTTCGACCAAAGAAAACATCCAATGATTGACCTACCGGCGTAGCTTTCTGTGCTATCCTATTTGCAAGTTGTGAATTTGTGACAAAGTTCATGTGAGATGTGTTTTCCTTTTGGTTTAGTGGAAAGTCCCGGCTCTTTGTCTCGCTTCTGCTCTGAAGGATTTCTGAACACCCCTCAGCCCATCAGCTGACTTTCGGAAAGGACCGCCGTGCTATTGTGCTGTTAAGTGCTCTCAGCCTTTGTTATAGTCCTTGTCCTCTCTGCCATCCCCCCTTCACGCATCTTCCACTCGCTCTGACTCTTCCTCTGTGCGAGTGCTGAGTTTTGCGAGAAGCCGGCGAATAAAAAGTGTTAACATTTATTGAGAAAGTTGGAGCAGAATATGATTAAACAGCAGAAGAAGTACAATCTGAGCAACTTTGTGTGTGTGTGTGTGTGTGTGTGTGTGTGTGTGTGTGTTGGGGGGGACTTGCTTCTGCACCCGTTTGAACCGTGTCTGTCCTTCTATATTCAGGTTAGAAAAAAGAAAACAAGCACACAAAAGCAAGAGGGGAAAAATCAATAGTTACACAGCAAAGGTGCTCGGCGTGGAAGGAGCGACACTTTCATTTCAGCCCGTTCACTCTTTCCCCTCCTTCTTTTTCTTCTGACTGATCTGGAAGTGGGATTAAAAGGCGGCGGCTGCTGCCAGTGTGTGTGTGTGTGTGTGTGTGTGTGTGTGTGTGTGTGTGTGCGTGTGTGTTTCTCCGTGCCGGAGCGTCCTGGAGTTGAATGTCGTGACGCTGCCCGTGCGCTCCAGGCGCTCTCCAGCGTGTCAGGCAGCCTGTGGTGATGACCCTTTATGGGAAAATGGCACAGAGAGAGCAGTCACATTTACACTGACATTTTTGCCATCACCTATGGCTATGTCAACAGGCCGGATCTCCCCCCCCCCCAACACCTCCGCCTCCCCCCCACCCCCTGCCTCCCCCCTCCCCCCTCCTCAGCAGTGGATGGTTCTCACCCCTAAGAACTTCACCACAATGGCTGCTAGCAACGGTTAGCCTGTTCTGAAGGACTCCGTCGGCGCGTCTCTGATGGTGCTGTGATGCTGTTTACTGCACGTCGGAGTAATTCATTTGTTTAATTTGACATTACACCTGGAAAAATTGTGCGTGTTGCCACAGTGTGCTCCAAAGCCTCCAGCCAAATCCAGCTCGAGCTCAAAGAGCCGACGCTTTGGCTTTTGGCTAACGCCTAAATATTTTGCCAAGTCTGTGTGTTTTTAATCTTTTGTTATTATCCAAACACGTCCTTTGTCTCCTGCTTCCTGATTTCCTCCTCGTCAAATCACCACAAATGAAATAATTACTGCAAACTTTGCTCAGATGCTCATAACAAGAAGACTCCAGTGTGCTTTAATTACCAACAACCTGCGCAGGAGCCTCAGCCGTGACCGTAATTACTGACTGTGTCAGGGCAGATCCACACAGCTGTCATCATTCCATATCTTTGCTATTAAAACATTATTTCGTATTTATGGTAATTACTCCAATGGAAGGCTTTGATCATGCGGAAGCATTTGCTTTCCTCTCCCCTGTTTGTTCTAGCTGAAAGACTTCTTTTTCTTCGGTAATAATGACAACTTTCTCCCTCCATCTGATCCATTTGTTTGTTGTTTTCGGCGTCTGTGAGATCAATCTGCTTCTTCTTTCGAGTGCCTACGCTGAAGTCGTGAGTAAAGATCTGAAAATAGTAATATCGTCCCCGGCAAAGACAGGAAGGGAAGTCTAGACTGGTCGTTTTGTTTTGTCGACAGCGCATGTCATTATCCGCCGAACGGTTGAGGGGATTTCTCTGTGTCGCTCCAAATAAAAGGGAGGAGAAACAGCGCCAGCCACAGAGAGTGGTTTGTACTAAAGTAAGGGTGTGCGCGTGCACGCGTGTTGCTTTAAAATAAGACGCCTCGTGCACGATACCGTGAAACCTGCCCGCGCGTTTGGATTCGAGTGGGAATCTGATTTTGATTTAGCAGAAGTTCTGATGTTTGGAAAATGTCTCCCCTCTGGTTGCAAACGTGCAAAGAATTCCTGCACGTCCAAAATATTTGCAGGTGGGAGGGGCCTCCAGCGCCATGCAGAGGGAACTCCCCAATGCCTGCAACCCCCCTCTCAGGGCCGGGAGTGTATGAATGGCTGGAATACAATAAACGCCACTTTTTTCTGCTCTCCCCCCTCTTGTGAGCCCGTCTTTACCTCTCTGAGGATTTCTGGGAATGCGATGTATGTGCATATGTGCAAAGAGTCTGTGTGTGTGTGTGTGTGTGTGTGTGTGTGTGTGCGCGCGCACTTTGGAGACGTGTGACAAGGAGGGCACTTGGGTGAATGTGTGTGCCTTCTATACCATGTTTTGGTGTCCTATACATGAACGCATGGATTTTTTTCCCAGGCCAGTATCAGGTCTGTGTGTTCTGCTGGAAGAGGATAGCACGTCCTGGAGGCCTGGGACCGGCCTCGGCAGCCAACACAGGGTCATGTGAGCTTTCTGGGGTGTGAAACACTAGGAGTGGCCCATGAGACATCAGCTCCGGGTCGATCGCACTCACAATGAAAGACACACTCTTTCTTTGACAATAACAAAATAGCTCATGGAGTACATGTGGTGTCATAAACTCCTTCCCAGGCAATTCGTGACCCATGAAACCTCGAATATCCTACAAAAAAAGAAAGAAAGAAAATCATGATTCCTCCACATGATGCTGCTCGTGACATCTGGCACAAAGCTAATATTCAGAACTTTTATTCCTGCCGTGCTTCTCTGGGGTAAAGTAAATGTCGTTATTCTTTGCTGTGTGTCAGAGCTGTGGTGTCTGACTGCTGCCTGCAGATGGCTGACTGCTAATTCGCCAGGCAGCAGAAAAATGGCTGACACCTTGGCGTGGCACTTTTGCCTGCTTGGAGGGGCCAGGTCGCACCAATCTGCGTTACACCCACAGATGGTTTAATCAGATCGTAACAGATTAGCCTAGATACTGCTTGATAATGTCAGGAGATGCCTCCAGACAGCGGCGTGTAGCTGTGAGGACGAGATGCAAGGAAGGAACCATCATTAGTAACTGACCAAGAGGTAGAATTAAATAAAAAAAAAAAAAAAAAACAAGTTTGCATTTCATGTTGACTCATATTGTGGGTTTATATTAGCAAAGTACAGCCAAGAAGAAGGAGAAGCGATGAATATTGTCTCCAGAGCTGTAAAGATCAAACCACACACTCCAGCAGTCAGAGAGAAAGAGGGCAAAATAATGAAGTAACAGGGAAGTCAATGCGGCAGTGAAACATTTGTTCAAGTGGTTTTGAGAAGACCATCGAAGCTGAATGAGCATAAAAAGTAGCTGTCTGTTAAGCTAATGCTAACCAAGCTACTCCAAATGCATAAAGAAAGCTAACCTAGTTTTTACATCATTATCTGTTTACTTAAATGTGTGTGTGTGTGTGTGTGTGTGTGGGCCTGTGTGTGTGTGTGTGTGTGTGTGTGTGTGTGTGTGTGTGTGTGTGGGCCTGTGTTAGTTCAGGAGTGTGTATCTTGTGTACAGCGTGTGTGGGGACTGATAAAATATTCCTTCCCTTGGTTGGCCCCGGGGCATTTCAGCTGCCCCTGGCTCCTTCCAGTCACTGGCCTGCTCCCTAATTGCAACACACACACACACACACACACACACACACACACACACACACACAAAGGCACACGGCATTCAGAGCTTCGCTGGCTGGAAACACGCACGCATGAAGAAAGGCAGAGACAGACACACATACAGACTGATGCACACCCATGCATGCATGCATGCATGCATTCCTCATATAGGAACTTGCACCCCCACCATCTTGTATTGATTCAGCCCCCGTCCCCCTCCCAGCCACTGACTAGTAGCTGCAGAGATGCTGTCATGGCTAATCAGTGGGCCAGGCCTGAAGTTGTCCCTGTAGCTCTGGCTCGCAGGGAAACTGACGCTTGCTAGCTTAGCTGCTGTATGCCACAGTACCAGCCTGCTAATGCTCTTAATGAGCCTGGCGCTCTGTGTGTGGACTGACTGACTGCGTCCTTGCTTGGCTAACCTGCTCTCTGCCGTGATACCTTTGTTACAGACTGTGTTGTGGCTGTTTCGAAGGCTTAATGGCCGCTGTAGTTAATAGAACAGTGACTGGGTGGCTCTGAAGCGTAGTTGGCGGGTGGATTGTATCTGCTGAACAGAGCTTTTATTATGACATCAGAGAGATCAGTGCACATTTATTTGGGAATGTCCACATCTGAGGCCCCTCCCACTTCTGTGGTCTGACTGGCTCTGAGGTCGTCCAACTGATTTCTCTTTGACCACATGTCTCATTTTCTTCTGCATACTTTCTTCTTTTTGTCGCCATCCCTCACTCGGCTGAGGTAACACTAACATCCCCCCAACATGGCCGCCACAGGTGGCTCTGACACCTCTTCCTCACCCGCACAGTCTCTCTCTCTCTTTCTTCTGCGTCCATCTCTTCCACCAGTGGAGCAAAAACAACGGCAGAAATGAGCCCGGGAGCCTGCCAGGCTGATTGGGCTCAAACTGCAGTGAAAATGGAAATGCCAATAAAATTGACGGCGTGTCTGCGTCACTCCTTCCGTTTCAGCCTGTAGGTACACGCGGGCGTCTATAGGTCAGACCTGCTTAAATGTACGGGGCGGCGGATGAAGATACTGTTCACAGGTCAAGGATTTGCTCTGTGTCAGTTGCTGGAATCTCTCAAATGTGGGTCAGATTCATCCACGAATCTCTGATTTCTGTCATGTTACATGGGTTTTATGTGCCCCGTCTGGTATCAGGCGCCACTGCAGGGTTAGAAATGCCGCAGACCGGAGCAGAAGCTCTGCACATAAAAGACCGGACGAACCCTGTTAAATAAAGATCAAAGCAATTATTTTGCCTTCTGCGATTCTCAAAATGAAGAGTACAACATCATGAAAGATGAGCAGCAGAGAAAGGGAGCGAATTATTCATCCGTTCAATAACACCAAATCACTAGCAGTTCTGTTCTTTCTTCTCTTTCTTCCTCGACTCGCTGGCTCACGCCACATCTGAGCCCGCGCTTTGGCCATTTGCCTCTCCTTCGCGAACTCGCATGGGACGAGCCCCTGGGTTTGTTATTGTAGGCTTTGCTGAACATGAGCCGGTCTTTACCACGGATTGAAAGCATTTGCTTCCAATGAAAATCTGGTCTTAGATTACAGGGTCTCGGCTCGGCTCACCTCCTCTCTTCCAGCAGAGATGTGCAGACGGGAATGAGGGAGGGAGGCGAGGACTGGTGGGTGCAGTTTAGCCCCCGAAACAGAAAAATCTCGCTCGTTAAGCCCGGCCTGCGCTGGTCTCGGGCTAATGACGGAACTGAAGCAGCTAACAAGAGGGTGCATAAACACAGACTGAGGCCCGGATGCTGCATGTTTGTGTGGCGTCTCTTCAAAAAAAACAAAAAACGCAGATTCATCGAAATCGCTGACGGCTAATGACTCAAAGAAGGCTCTTCCTCTCAGGCTGATGCCTCCGTCTGCAACGGGGTGTTTACATTCGTTTCTATGAAAAAGATAAGCCCTTGCTTTGTCCCTCCCCCACCCTGCAGGAGCATCACCTCTACTTCCAGGGAGGTTCATTAGAAAGCCTTCGCTACGCGTGCATATGTATCGCCGTCTGCCAGAACAGTCGGCGCGAGCGAGCGAGCGAGCGGAGGCGGAGTGAGGGCTAGCCAACAGTGTTGTTCGTATGGATCATTGCGAGCCCCTCTCTCTCCTAATGGTGTCTATAATTCAGGTGCCCTCCAGGCATACTTTCAGGAATTCTTTTGCCTGAGGTAATGGGGAGCAAAGGCCTGGGTTTTAGGCCCTTGATTATTCCATTGATGTGGCAGCCGGGAAAAAAGTCATCTCCAACCGGATTAGCGCCAATATCCCCATTAATTATCGATGAATCGGGGGCTTAGGCTTTAGCTAGGTGCTGCTTGTCGGCCCCGGCAAGTTAGCAGACTCGGAGCCTGATTGAACGCGGTTATCTACTCTCACCGTGGCGACTAGTCTGAGGAGCTTCAGAAGCGCATTGGTGTGCTATCAATAAATAACCGGGCTCAGTTCTGTGCAGCGCTCTTGCATTTTTCCCTTGTTTTCCCATTTTCCTTTTCCTCCTTTTCAGCCAGGCGAGCAACGCCGGGACCAAAGTCAGGCGTCAGCAGCTGAAATTTTAACCAGCGAGGGTGCCACTTGTTTATTGCGCCTCATGTTTCTTTTATGATCATCATCTTCATTGAGAATGGATTGCACTTTTGAATAATAACAATTAGGCTTTTCTCAGACGGAGATGGAAAGGGCCCCCTTTCTCTCATCTGTATAGAATGCATACAGTAATTGGGTATTTTTGATCGTGTGCGGCGTGTGTGTGTGTGGGTGTGGGTGTGTGTGTGTTCACATTGATTCTGAATCCTTCCTTTCACTTTTCCTCTCGCTGCTCCAGTCCTCTAAGCTGTCTCAGTGTTCCCCTCAGGTGAGGTTAACTGGCCTTAATAGAGTCTTATCAAAGCCCTACAGGTTGCTGTAAGCAGCCATGACGCCATTGTTATGAAAAGCAGCTAGCTTTGTTAGCGCTGTTTGTGCCTCTTACTTCCCCTTTTCCACCTATTTAGCTTTTCTTTTCCGCCTCTCCCCTCTGCGCAGCCTCCTCTTTTGTAGTGCCGTGTTACTCTTTCCACCTCAGGTAAAATGGCAGAATGCGCCGGGGCGATGCTTCAATAACTATTTTCCCCTCAGGATAATAAAGACTAAATCTCTCTGTCATTTTCAATTCTGCGCCAGCTCAGATGGGAGAGTGGGGAAATGCGACCTTACAAGTCCTTTGTGCTCCCGTTCTCCCGCATTTTCCTGCTAGAGAGACGCCGGCGCTCGCTGTGTTTCCCAGTGATGGGGGGGAGTGAAATGAAAGGCAGGGTTATTTATAAATATATTAAAAATGAATGCATTTATGAGGTGCTTTTTTTCCCGCCGTTCTCCGCTCGCCATTGTTGGCCCCTCCGTCTTTGCATACAAAGAACTCCACAATTCCCACGAAATCGCATTTATTCCTTTTGATTGCCGGAGCGCAGCGAATGCAGGAAGTCAACAAACTGAGGGTCTGATCACCGCTGTCTCTTCCTGTTTGCTGTCATGTGACAGGAGACGGCCTGGACAACAGCGTGGCCTCGCCGAGCACGGGGGACGACGATGACCCAGAAAAAGAGAAGAAACACAACAAGAAGAGAGGGATCTTCCCCAAGGTGGCCACCAACATCATGAGGGCGTGGCTCTTCCAGCACCTAACGGTCAGTCTCTTCCTCACCTGCTCCCCCCCC
>BJFM01000847.1:36677-52545 GCA_016586285.1 Arothron firmamentum
TGTGTGTGTGTGTGTGTGTGTGTGTGTGTGTGTGTGTGTGTGTGTGTGTGTGTGACAGAGACAGAGAGTTTCCCAGAGAGCCATCTGAACGGCTGCTTGGTCACTCACCGACTGTGCTTTCACTCTGTTTGTTGTTTTTATTGGTAGGGGGATAGCAACACACCCCGAAGGTGTGTGTGTCTGCGTGTGTGTGGGTATTTGTGCATGACCAACACACACTGTGTAAATCGTGGGAGGTTAATCTTGGTTTGTGGAAGATGTTGTGTGTAAAAGAGGGAACCGGGGGTGGTTAATCTAAGGGGTATTAGCTGCTAAACCCTGCATGCTGGGATCCTGCTGCCCCCTCACATTTTGTGCTGTACAACTTTGTGTGTGTGTCTGCGTGTGTGCGTGTGTTTGTCCAGAGGCATACGTCAGCATGTTTTTGAGTTAAAAAAAGAAAAAAAAAGAAAAAAATAATTTAAATAGAAAAAAAGTTGCAAAAACTGTGGTGACGAAATGGGAAAAAAGAGCTGAAAGAAGAGACAAGCGCACGGAGAAAGAGGTTACGTGAGGGGAACTGCCATTTCACAGGCGCATTGTTGTGCTGGTTTGGAAGACCTGTCATTGGGTGTCTCCATGGCAACCCCTGTTGAAGTTACCTCCTGACCCACTGATTTGCCGAAGTCAATTTCCCAAGCTGTGAGTCTTGCTTGTCTGGTCTGGTTGTGTACACACACACACACACACACACACACACACACACACACACACACCCACACACACACCCACACACGCACACACACACACACACACGCACACATACACAAATCAGGTCTAGAGCTATGACATCATACATCAGCGGTGGTTTTAACCTGCAGCGGGTCAGCCATGCTCGTTGTCCCAACAGAGGAAAATCTAAAAATAGCTGCAGCCAGATATAATAATAATAATAAATATTTGCTTTTCATGCACCCCCATTGGGTCTGTCTGAGGGTTTCTGTCTGTCTGTCTGTCTCTCTCTCTCTCTCTCTCTCTCTGTCTCTCTCTCTCACTCCCTTACACACACTCAGGCGCCATTGAAGTGTTAACACACATGTCGGTGTGTATTATTGATGAAGGAGCACGCAGCAGAGCCCAGCAGATTAAATAAAAATGCTAAAGGCCGGCAAGGGGTGCAGATCACTCATGAATTATTGGCAGAAATACGCAGCACTGGGGAATCTCAATTTGAATGCAGAATCTGCTCGTGTCTGAACGTGAGATAATAAACTGCACGTCCTCTGAAGAATACAGACAATATGAAGGTACAACAACGTATAATTGCTTGGACGAGTCCCCAGATTAAGCCCGTATTTCCTACAACATCCTGTGGATGAACGGGTGAATGGTGCGCACGTGTCCATGTTGGATGAGTCATCACACGAACGCAGAAACACACACTCACCGAAACACACATACCCGCACCTCAGCCATGATTAAACAATGCAAGGTCCTCAAATATGCTGAACCGCTGCCTCTGAGGGGCCTGTAGACATAAACCACATCCTCAACATTTGCTTTTGAAGGGTCCACAAAGGCAAAGAGCCGGGACAGATTACGACCCTGGGTTCACTTCTGAAATCAAGACGCACGAATGTAGCATGCCGTCGTAAAGCATATCAGCAAATTATCTTTAATGACCCCGAATAAATTATTAGATAAGCCCGGAGGCTCTCGTGGAAGATCGGGATTTGAAGCATCGTGGCTGAATCCCGCACGAAAAAAAAACAACCCAGCAGGCAGAAAGTAAAGAACAGCTTCTTAAAGACGTGTCTGTCTGCAGCCACGTTACAGAGAACTTTCCGTTCAGGAAGCGTCTGAGGTGTCCAGATTTAGCTGAATAGCTGTGAACCGCACAAACCCTGAAGCTCCTCCGACTCTGGGAGAGAGACCATCAAACCTTCCTCTGGCTGCAGCCAGGAGCTCTTTGCTAAGTTCTCCTAACGTTCCGCTGATGTGAAAATCGATGGCAAGGTCATCAGGTTTCCTTGTTGGCCGCCCCTCCCCTTCCTGCCTGCAATTTAATAATGCCCCTTTAAAGGCAGTGTTTAAGCCTCGCCGAGCGATTGTTTTGTCAATAAGACCTCCTTTTACGAACATCTTAAAAGCATAGACAGGGAGCGCGAGGGGAGGAAGGAGAGGGCGAGTAGTTAAGAGGGCAGAATGGACTGACGCTGAGGCTACTTAGGAAGCAGCGGCGTGGCACGCACGCACAGCCCGACTATCAGGTTGCAGAGGGATGAGCAGCGAGGAAGAAGAAGAGGCACGGAGGTGAGGAAGGAGATTTCTGGAGGATAAGGGCAATTTTCAATAAAATGGCCAATTTGCACGCTAATTATTCAGATAATATGGCTATTTTTGGCACCTCTGCATCTTGAAGATCCCTCTAATTAAGCAATAACTCTATATATTTATAATAATTCTAGCTGTTCACCATTTATTGCGTATACTGTCTGGAAAAGCTGCATTTTTCTGTAGATTTAATTCTTTCCTGAGCTTTGATCCCTTTAAAAGGCTGATCAGCAGCTGCCCTCACTTCCTGTGTTCTGTTCTGGGACTGGAAAAGAGAGAAAAACAAATGTTTTAAAGGTCATAAAAGATCTACAGGCCTAAGTGGCATCTTTGATTTCAGCTGAACACACACACACACACACGCACACACACACACACGCACGCACACACACACACACACGCACACACACACGCACACACACACACACACACACACACACACGCACACACACACGCACACACGCACACACACACGCACACATGATGTGATTGTTCCTGCGTTTTGACGAATCGTTAACAACACAATTTCACAAATGAAACAGTTACATTAGGGTCCAACAACTAAACCTGACAAAGTAGGAGGACAAGGACAGCGTGAGGACAGAGTGAGGACAGCGTGAGGACAGAGTGAGGACAGCGTGAGGACAGAGTGAGGACAGCGTGAGGACAGAGTGAGGACAGCGGAGTTACAATCTCATAAAAGTTCTAAATGATGTCTTAAAGGACGTGAGAGACAGAAACAGGTTGAGTAAGATGTGGTGCATGATTCTCTGTGTTGACAGGCTGGAGAGAGATGCTAGAACTTGTTTGCAGAAGGCCTTCTGAGGTGTGGTTGCATGTATGTGCGTGCGTGCGTGCGTGTGTGTGTGTGTGTGTGTGTGTGTGTGTGTTTTGGAATTAGCCGGCCCAGTTTCAGTTCATGCCCTAAAGCCTGTTTGAAACAGTGCAGCTCTGTCAGGCTGTTAAGCTCGAGACTCCATGATATTACAACAAATACCATACACACACACACACACTCTCTCTCTCGCTGTCTCACACACACGTACAGACGTGCACACACAGATGGGATTACGTGTATCGTTAACGTCAAATGTGAGGATAATTTCAGAAACTGTGTTTTTCCCCGGGTTGGGAGTCAGCTGCTGCTGCTGCTGTGCAGACATGAGCCTGTCTTTGTGTCAACACAAATGTGTGTGTGTGTGTGTGTGTGTGTGTGTGTGTGTGCATGTTGCTGTGCACATACGTGTCTGTGTGAGCCAAGCGCCTCTCCTTTCCCCTTCGTTTTCCTCTCACACTTCCTGTGTCTTTGACATCACCGCCGGCAGCCTGAGGCCAAACCGGCTTTCTCCTCATTCCCCTCCGTCTCGTTTTATTCACTCCTTCTTTCTCCTTCATTCAACCTGTTTTTGTAGTCGCGCAGGGAGGCCAACAGGGCCCGCGCTCATGCACACGCGCGCTCGGATTCCGCTTCCTGGGGACTTTTCTGGGCATGAATTAGGGACCAATGAGACGGGAGGAGGTCTGATCAGAAACACACACCTTCTTTAAGTTGATTTCTCGATAACTGAAAATAGCTTTTCCTCAGTTTGAAGTGTGTAAAACAGCTTTTGTGACTTTCTGGCCGGTCAAAGTCGGATCCCAGTGGCTTCTGCTGCTGCGAGCCGGCGGGGGAAGTGACACGGGCAGAGACAGGATATGACATGGGGGATTTGGGTCAACCACAGCCCCGTCAGCGCCACGGACACTGCGGGACATGTGTCCTGTCGTGCGTGCGTGTGCAGAAATGCTATTTTTGCGGCTGAGTTTGTTGATTTGTTTGTGAATATGGCGGTCAGGAGCGGATCTACAGACTTGATGCAAGCCCAGAAGGCTAAAGGGCAGCGTCCAGTGTTTATCAGGGCCAGATCCAGGCTAGCAGCCGTGGCCTCTGCCTGCCGCTGCTGCAGACGGGGTCAGCGCTGTCCAACAGCGTCTCAGCAGCGGAGCCGTGCGAGCGAAAAAGCAACTCAGCGCCCGTGTCTGCTTATTTTTCCAATTTTGCTTGTTGTTCTTGTGCGACTTCCTCCTGCCTTCTGTTTAGACTTTTGCCTTTTGGCGGTTTTGCTCATCCAGACTGAGCCAATGAGTTCGTGTTTTCAAGTGGCCTAAATTTCTTGTTTAGCTGACAGATGAGAGGCACCTGGTCGCCATGGAAACGTTCACACCAAACGCCTCTCCAGTTTGTGTGTTTGTGCATGTGGTTGCTCATCCTGTCTTCTCACTCTGTAAAACCAGCTTTAGTGGCAGTTTCGTGGCTGTTAATGGACACCGGACTGGTGGAGCCACGCCGGCGTGTGTGTGCGTGTGTGTGTGTGTGTGTGTGTGTGTGTTTTGCACTGTATTGGGCATTAAGTGAGCCCGTTTGCGCTGCTTTTCATGTGCCTTCATGGATCGTCTGAGTCCAGCTCATGTTTTCCGAGCACGTGCGCGTGTTCGGCGATGTTCAGCTTTGCATCCCTTCAGAGATGCTTCAGGAACTATCTGACTGCCGGAGAACAAGCTCCTGCATTACTGGTCTAAAAACTCAGCCTGTCTGTCTAATAACAGCCTAGCTGCAGCTCACAGGTGGTCATGTGACTCCTGCGTGACCTCCCAGCTAACTAGCCTTAGGGTCAGATGTGCGCTTTTTGTGCGGGTTCCAGTTTTTTTTTTTGTCTTCGTGCATGTGCAAGCACGAATACGTGTTTACGTCTGCCACCGCGCTCCGATTGCTCCGGCTATCCCCGCGGCAGTCAGCGAGGCACCACACCTTCTGGGTAGACCCAGCTCGCACCGTGTCTGGGCGTAGGAGAAGCTGGGGGAGAGGAGAGGATCATGGGACTTAACTGTGAGTTTCATAGATCTACAAGTTGAAGCTATTTGCAGCCATTTTGTTGATCTGGCCAGATTTAGGGGAAAACACTCAGTATGAGGCTGGACAAGTGAGTGCATGCACCAGAATGAGCTCCTGAGTACGTTTATTAACTCTTTGTATACATCAGCCTGTTTCCACATATTGAATGGTTTTCTCCTGCATAGTTCAACATTCTTTTTTTTTTTTTTTTTTTTTCTGCAAATGGAGTCTTCGAGCAGCTGCGTCGGATCAGTTTGGACTAATCTAAAGCATCTAATCCAGGCATCTGACCCAAGAATAGCACCGAAGAAGAGAAAAGGGAACAGAGAAACATGTGAGGGGGGGAAAAAAGAGGTGATTTATGAGTTAAATTTACTGGAGAGAACAAGGGGAGAAAGTCGTAACTGCATTCCCTCAAACACCCATGCGCAGCACACTCCCACATATACGCTCACAGAATACACAGCTACTAACACTCACATGCACGCCCGCCTCTGCTGTGCACATCGCAAATAGGGTCTGTAAAAAAAGATTCTGAGGTCCTCACGGTTGAACTTGCTCTTTTTCATGGCGAGACTTTGTAGTGTTTTAATAATTATGTTTTGTCAGATAAATGGTTTGCACAGATTAAATATAGCATTTGAAGTGCAGCTTTAAGGCCCCTTTGCTTTTTCTACCGTTAAACAAAAGAGAAGATACCGAAAATAAAGTTTAAACTAGCATTTATGGGCTAAATGTGACTGTGGGTGTGTGCGTGTGTGTGTGTGTGTGTGTTCACCATGAGTAAGATGGATATATGGTCAGGGCGTTAATGGTGGTACGGCAGCAGACAGCCCATGCTAGCCGCGCAGTGACAACCTGATGATAAGTTAGCTGATTCTATCAGAGTTCGTGTTCTGTCGAGGCTTTTAAATCACACTAACTGGCAACCCGGAAGGCTGTGCGGTTCCACGGTTATTTTAGGAGGCTCACAGATTTAAATGTCCATGGAAACCCACCTGCACCACGTGCACGAAACCCCACCGCCCTCTGCGCACAGTATGCATACGGTCTGTGCATGCGTGTGCACATCCCCTCAAGTTACTAATATAATAAAACAAGTAAGTGGAGGAGACATGTGTGTTCGCTGTATGCGCATGTGTGTGTGTGTGTGTGTTTCGCTGCGTCTCGTGTTACCGGTGTGATATTGGTGGAAGGCTCGGGAGATGTGCCTGTGTGCGAGTATGTGTGCGGCAGAAATTGAGAACTCCACATGAATGTAAATCAATGAGCTGGCAGGCTAACCTTTTGTATATCCAATCTGCATCTTTCCACTGCTCATTATTAAATTATCCCCTAATTGGTCACGCAACAAAGGCAGCTGATGAAAAAGACAATTTCTTGCTTTTAATTGGGCATTTCACGTGTGCTTTGCGTACACCTGTGTGCGGCTGGCTGCTGCGTGTGTGTGTGTGTGTTTGTGTAATGAGAATAGGACATTAGCGAGGGCTTGGCAGACGCCGTCGCAATCAGTTCCACTCTTTCGAGACAGAGCGAGCAGGGTGGGAGGATTAAGCCAGACATTAGCAATCTCAAAAGGAGGAATGGATCGGAGAGAGAGAGAGAAAAGCAAAAGAATAAATCTCACACACTTTCCTGGTGTGGCTTCCAAGAGCCTTCAGTTGTGGTAGAGCATATGGCTGACATTTCTGGGCGTCCGCACCGCCGCTGCGTGCATGTGTCCAACATGTGTGCCGGCGGTGGGACTCCAGCTCTCACCCCTGGCAGTGTTCACACCGTACGCGCTTGCGTGAACTACATATTTTTATTTCACCTCGTTTTCCCTTCCTGCCGCCCGCCTTGGTGTTTTTATGCCCAACTTTACTGTGTCGCGGCAAAATAGCGCAGCTATTGTTGCAGCGAGCAGACCTGAATAGTGCGGCTCATTGTGCTGCGATGGGAGGCCGGGGAATGGACCGACCATAAACACTGGCCCTATAGCACCCAGGGGTCGCGCAAAGGTGAAGCCTCGTACCCCCGAATAGGGGAGCACTGCTTTTTCCCCTCTCTGTCTCTACATCACTCGTTGCCGTTCTTATATCCTCTTTCTGGTCTACAGTCTTTCTCTCCCTCAGCTTATTAACGATCACAGCAAGAGGTTCTGCTTTGCAGACCAGAGGTCCTCGCTCCCCCCCCACCACCCCCCCAACCTCTCATACTCCCACATTCTCCCGCTCTCCAATGCTCTGTTCCCCCGGCTGCTATTATGAGAGACATTCTATCCTTTGTTCCAGCCCCCATGGTGCATCTGGCCTCAGATATGGGGACAGCAGGGACAGGAAACCAGCGAGAGTTTTTGCACCGAGGAGGGAGAGGGGGGTTGGTGGGTTAGTCCCTGGGAGACGGATCGCCTGTTTCCACCATACAGGGAAGGAATGATAAGGAGGGAGCAAGGAGGAGAAGGAAACAGATACCGAGAGTCACAGTGTTAGTGGGATTATTACCTCACTGATACGGTGCTAGGTGAGAATTTTCCATCAGGACTAGATTATGTCTGTTTTTCCCCCCCTTTAAAACAGATCCTTTACTCGGCATGACTTTCTGTCGTCACCCTTCCCTCCCATTTTTCGAGAGACATGCTAACAGCTAGCTAGCAGGCCTCGAGTGTGCACAGCAGTGACCAGGAAGAGGAGCCTGCAACAGGTTTGAGCTGTCACTCTTCAGGTTTCACCTGTTCCAGAGCATCAGCATCATACCAGCGAACAGGTCCAGAACACACTCGCACGTACCTCCGAGGACGGACGCCACCCGACAAAATACGCTGGAGCGTTTTTATTATTGGGCTTTCTGCATGGTGGATCGTTTGGTGTTTCTGAAGGCTCGGAGCGCCATTTTGGATCAACTCTGGAGCAGGAACCGATGCAGCACTTTCTCAGCAGTGCAGATCTGCTGCTGCCTCATTACATCAGCGCTTCTGTAATGGCGGCAGAAGGAGTCATGTTTTGCAAAAGAGGAAATTGAAGGAGCAAAAGTGGAAGGAGAAGCAAGGAGAAGAAAAAGACGAGAGGTGAAGAGAGGGAGAGGTCACAGTTAGTCATCGCTGGCCTCCAGCTGACCTTGTCCTTCTATAAAGGGCTCAGAGAAGAGGAGATGATAGGCGAGTTAAAGGAATGCTCAGACCTTGCCTCCCCACAACCACCACCACCCCTCATGCCTCCTCTCATATCTACCCGAGCAAAACAGGGTATGGGAGGAAGGGAGTGGGTGTCGGAGATAAAACTCCAGACGTTCTCTCATTTGATTGCGGGCTGCCATGTCGGTGCATTCTTGCATTTGTGCACTCCTCCCTAACTCTGCTGGTGTTTCTCTCCCCCATCCTATTTTCAGTTGTAATCACCAATTTAACACACTTTAATTGAACGAACTGATAATTAAAGCGTTTGAGCTTCCAGCTCAGAGGCCGACAGGACCACGGCTGCTCTTCTCCTCAGATCTTTTCACCTGAGAGAAAACTTTGGAACAAAAGTGGAACGCCATGAAAGAGAGGCAACACTAAAGGGTTAAAAAGCAAGAGCGTTCTGTTCAGTAATCAGAGGTCAAGCAGATGCCCAAGCTGGGCTCCCTTTGTTTTCTGTGCCTCCTCCCCTCTTTTTTTCCTTCAGCCTCAGAAGCTGCACAACTATTGTTTCTTTTAAGTTGGGATAATGCTCATCCTTTCAGAGATGAAATACAAGTGTCTGGTGCGGCAACAGCAGGAACACATAAATCAAGTCAGAAGCCCCAAGAGTCCCTGCTCCTTGGGGTCATTACAGGTCAAAGGGTCATTTCGTCAGGGGTTAGTGTGAGCAAGGCCAGAGCAGTCCTGCGTGTCTGTGTGTGTGTGTGTGTGTCTGTGTGTGTGTGTGTGTGTGTGTGTGTGTGTGTGTGTGTGTGTGTGTGTGTGTGTGTGAGCAGGAGGTTAAGACTCTGCAGCTCGCTCTTCAAATCTTGCACACTGAATTTGAAATAATGATGTGTCTCTGAGCGCGATTGATGGCCTGCCGCTGTTTTTGTGTCGTGGTCACAGGATAAATGTGGTGTTCAGGGCTACAACCACTAAATCACCCTCCTGTGCAAACACACACACACGCACACACACACACACTCCGCAGAGCTGCTGCGGATACTGGCGCACACGGTCACCTGTCTTAGCAGCGTATCGCCCCGAACGACGGCTCTGGTCGGTGGCAAGGCGGCACGCTGCCGTCAGCAAGGCTTCCCACGGCCGCGCTCCGAGCCAAGCGTGCTGAACAGTCAGCAGGCGGCCCCTCCAGAGGTGGACCGTCTCCAACAATGCGAGATGGCTCGACGTGTTTGAAACAGGCGGAGAAGAAAAATCCCGCTTAAGCCTCCCCCCACAAAGACCCCACTGTTCAGCCTGGTGTGGCTGGGGAAGCCGGGGCGGCGCAAGTTTGTGCAAGCCGGAGACTTTTCGCATTTTGACAGACAACCGTTTCGGTTGTTAATTCTGTTGGAGGGTGGCTTGGCAGTGCGCTCGTTTTTGTTTGGTGTGCCAGTATTTCCTGTGTCTGAGTCAGCAACTTTGAGAGCCCTTGTTGTTGTTGGTGTTGTTGTTTGTGGAAATGCACTGACATTTTATTTCCTCTGTCTCCTCTTCATCCTCTGCAGGTTCATCAATGCCAGAAGGAGAATAGTCCAGCCCATGATCGATCAGTCCAACCGTGCAGGCGAGTCTCTGCAGAAACCTCCACTCCGAACATTTACACACACATCCACAACCACAGCTGGACTAATTGGCCTGTTGTCTTTGTCCCAGTATACACACCCAGTATAGATGTAATGTATTGATTTATCTATCATTGAAATCATGTCGCCGTGACCATGAAAGGCTTGTTAGTGTCGGGCCGTTTCCACAACAACCGTCAAAAGCAAGCTAGCACGTTAGCAACTGAAGCGTGTCTCTTTATCCATCCCAAAGCAAGCTCCAGTTTTTACCGTGTTCAGCTGTTCTCCTGCCAAAGCTCCCATGTTTACATTTGTAAACGCTGTTTGACGTCCGGGTCAGGACAGAGGTGTAACACATGCGTGAGAGTTCTCGCCTGTTCCAGTCCGACTGGTCCGACTTTAGCGTTACCAGGGTGTGTTAGAAATCTGGGTTGAAGTCAGTCAGATGTTTAGTGCACCTTTACAGCCCAGCTTTAGTCAGACTAATGACATAGTTATTTTTTAGGTGTCATGTAAATGTGCTGAATGTCACAACAAAAGTAAGAAGAAAAATTTACTATATTAGCAGCAGCTATTAATTAAACTGACGTTCTATCAACAAAACATCTGTGTTCTCACAGGAGTTCACCCTCAGCCTCAACCTCCCCCCGAAGCACACACTCAATTCTTCATCCCCGTCTCAAACCAAAATATAAGAGGAACTATGAGCAGTTCTTTTTTGGGGTTGACCGCTGTTTGGCTTTTAGGCTCCTCCAGACCCCTCCCCACCCCCTCTACCGCAGCCCCCTTGCCTATTTGTGGCAGCTGAGGGGAGCGAGGGAGCAGTCCTCCGGGTGCACGGCTCGGTTTGGACTGCCGTAAACTTTATTACCTGTAATAGGGATCAGAGGTCAGGGTGGCATTAGGGGCGCAGTAAAGTTCAAAGGCATTCAGTGGGGGCTGAGGTCTTGCTTTTGCTTGACTGATCCCCAAACAGCCTGAATGGGAGGTAAGTGGATTTCTATGAGAGCAGAACAATGGAGGCCGGCACCAAAACAGGAACCCTATCAGGTTTCACCGATGGTCGCTGCTCAGTTATGAGCTGTATTTGTTAGATGAGGCGTTTAGGAGCAGCTTCTGAGGCCCTTCGGCACGCTGACTTATCGCTGACACGGAGGAACCGAGATCACGCCTTCGCTCTGGAGATCCGTTTCTTCTTCCGCGCTTAGTGTGGGATATGATAGGAGCCATCCTTGAATCCAGAACTTTCTTTCTTTTCACTGCAAACTAAAGTTGCTTCAGAATCCGATTAAAACGATAACAACGAAAACAACCTTCCCTGCTCGTTAGCGTGTTAGCGTCAGTCACAGATGGCCGTTTCGGTATGGCCATGTGTGTAAAGGAGGCCGTGTGTGTCGCGTGTGTGTTGAACTCTCCGTCTGATCTCCGCCGGAGCAGTTAGGCGTTTTAAGGTCGACCGGGGGCTGACAGTAAAGAGCGGCTGCTCGGACGCGCAGCAGAGGGACGTTGGAGGCAGCGATGGCTCCCTGTGCGTGCGCCGGCCAACAGATGATCCCGCTTCGGCCACTGAGCCTTAATTAAAAGCACTAATTGACCACTCCGTCCCCTCCCTCCATCCCTCCCTCTGTCTCCTCCTCCATCCACAGTAAGTCAAGGAGCTCCCTATAATCCAGATGGCCAGCCGATGGGGGGCTTCGTCATGGACGGCCAGCAGCACATGGGAATCAGACCACCTGGTAAGGCTCTCCCTGCGTGTCCTCTTTTCCTCCATCACTCGTTTTTTCCTTCCTGCCGTCCTTCCCGTTTTCTTTTTGTTGGAGCTTCATCTCACTCCTCTTCCTCTTCTTCTGAGAGAGTGTGTCTGAGGTGCTGCTGTGTTCTGATGCTGTCGTGCTGGTCAAATTAAGTTTGACCTGGACAGTGAGGGAACTTAAACACAGCACATAGATAGAACCTGCATGACAACACACACACACTCACACACACACACACTCACACACACACACACACACACACACACACACACACACACACACACACACACACACACACACACACACACACACACACACACACACACACACACACACACACGGCTATCCCCTCCTCCTTCCACACAGCAGAACAGGTGTGGTCAATCACATTACACAACCATCTCCTCCTTCGCTCCCTGCCTCCCTCAGTCCCTCTCTCTCACGCCATCAGGCCTAATCCCAGAGTTTGTCCTTAAGCTTCTCTCCTCCTCCTTTATCCCCTGTTTTCTGGGATTCTCTCAAGTCCCTAACCCCATCTCACCCTCCACTCAAAGTCAGCAGGTTTGGATGAACTTCCAGGCTGCTTAACTCCTTCTCCTCCAGAGTTTATCCAGTTCCCTCCACCAGGAAAATAAAGTTTCACTGGAGGAAAAAAAAAAAAAAGCAACTTTCCAGCTTTTCTCCTCCTGTGAACACATGGAACTACGCTGCGATTCAGCTGCTAACTCGCTCTGGCTGTGTTTCTAAGGACCCATGGGCGGGATGGGCATGAACATGGGGATGGAAGGTCAGTGGCACTACATGTAGCCCCGCCGCTGCCTGACCAATCGCAACACAACCAGGGATGTAAGTATGCAAACACTCTCGTCAGCCTCATGTTGCTGGAACGTTCCTGTCTTTAGATTTATTAACTTGCACACATCTCCTGAGTTTTTCTGACTTTCCTTCTCTTTTCGGCCTCATCGCTCGCTCACACTTTCAGCCTGGTGATAAAAGCCTTTGATCACAACCTTGTAACTGTGTCTGTGTGTGTGTGTGTGTGTGTGTGTGTGTGTGTGTCCTTGTGTTTGCTACATATTGAGTATCCAAATACTCACCCTGCCAGCACATGGCGTTTCAGCGTGGGGCAGTAGTGGGGGAGCGAGGACAGGGAAAGAAGGCGGGGCCGGAATGGGACAGAGGGCGGCGACACGCAGCAAGGTGGAGGGATTCTAAGGGGGCGGGCAGGTAGCATGTTACCATAGTAACAGTCTGATTGGCAAAAATGCAAGCGGTTGTCATTGGTGCATGGATTGGGGGAGGAGAGAGGAGGGAGGAGAGGAGAGGACAGGAGAGAGGAGAGGAGAGGAGAGGAGAGGGACCCACAAGTGTCGTAAATCTGCTGGGTTGCTGTTAATGCATGAGCCATATTGATATACACACACTAACAAGCCAGCAAAGCGTCACCATTTTTCTTTCTTTCTTTCTTTCAAATTCTCACCCTCTTTGTTCTTCCTGTCATTTCCCTTTTTAATTCTCTCTCTATCCTTCTCTCTCTCTCTCTCTCTCTCTCTCTCTCTCTCTCTCTCTCTCTCTCTCTCTCTCTCTCTCTCTCTGCCTCCCTCTCGCCTCAGGGCCAAATAGACTCCCACATGATTCTGGATGTATACAGCCTTGGTGTTGTCATAGTGCAGAGTGTGTAGAAAGTGGCTATGGGTCCAATCATTGTGTGTGTGTGTGTGTGTGTGTGTGTGTGTGTGTGTGTGTGTGTGTGTGTGTGTGTGTGTGTGTGTGTGTGTGTGTGTGTGTGTGTGTGTGTGTGTGTGTTGTTTTGCGGGTTCACGTATGCCATATACAAATTTTAGTATACCAAGTGCATGCATTAGGCCATGTGTGGGTGTGTGCCTGCGTATGAACATGTCTGCATAACTGTGCATGTATGTGCATGTGTGTGTATGGTAATAGGATTACTGCTGGCACAGGGAGGAGACACAAACTAGTGCAAAATGGAGGAGGTAGCCAGCAGGGTATGGAGCTTAGCTGGGCCTAATTGACTAGATCCAAATTAAATATGCCATCACCAGAGGTGTGACCAATGGATTTGACTTATTCGGTTTACAAAAATAGAGACCATTAACCGTCCACAGAATGCGCGTGCACGTGTGTGTGTGTGTGTGTGTGTGTGTGTGTGTGTGTGTGTGTGTGTGTGTGTGTGTGTGTGTGTGTGTGTGTGCGTGCTATGTGAAAATATGTCGCCCTTGTTTCAGCCACAAATGTCCACGGCCAAAGCAGAAGCCGTGGATGGCATTTTCACGTCTGACATGCAGATAGCTGCGGCGATGGGAAGGCTGGCGTGAACGAGACGCGCGTCTGTGTTTATGTGTGCGAGTGTGTAAACAAACCAGGAGGGCTGGTTCGCCGTGTCCAAGCTGCTTCTCTCCAGCAGCTGCTAGCCTTCCCAGCAGACCTCGCTTTAAACAGCCTCAATTTGCCTGCTGAATCTCGTAATTGGGCCACCAGAGGAATCCTCTGTGAGACGGCAAAGCACAGAGAGGACGAGGAGATGGTGGAAGGAAAAAAAAACAACTGCCAGGCAGACAGAATGAGGGAGGGGCGGATGAACGAGAGAAGCGTAAAGAAGAAGGGCAGGATGGGTGAATGGGGAAGAATTGTGATGGAAATATGTTCGCACTTCCTCACGACAAGCCCCACTAGCTAGCTCCTGCTAGCTGTTAGCTCACCTTTGTGAAATAACACACTCCTTTTTAGGTCAATTAAATGTCCGTGATGTATTTTATCCTTTCGCGACCAATTAAATTAATAGATTTTCTGGGAGGCAGGCTATCTTATTTGATTAAAAGAGCACAGGTTCATCATCTTCTATAAGCAATTTTCATTAGCGGAGTTAGGTTTTGTTACCACAGGGCTAAATTGAGTGATTATTGTGCTGAGGCTTGATCCTGAAGGTGTGCCTCGCAGTCACACCACAACGTTATTTAAAACTACAGCCAATTAGTGCTGCTTAGAGAAGAGACTTGTGCTCTCCACCCAATGATGATTACAGAGCTTCTATCCCCTTGTGAAACAATACACCTGTCAGCAGAGATGAAGCCCAGCAAGTGAAGCAGAAGTGAGCCGGGCCTTTGATAGTGCCGAGAATGACTCCCGGCTGACCCTGTCGCCCTCTCCCTTCTTCCTCTCCCATGCCTTCCCTCTTTCATGAAATTAGCCAGGAGCAAAACTACAGTTTTCAGTTTCAGGACAATAGTTATCGCAGTGTGGAGGAATTAATTACGGCACAGAGCACGTGGAATTTTTTTATCCAACCAAGCCCACTTTTGGTTTCTCCCAACGTGCCGGCTAGAACGCTTGAGTGGACGCAGCCCATAACTCCGCTGCAGCCAGTCTCAGCTGGAGACCCTTTGTCCCAGGATTCACTACTCCAATCATTAAGAATAAATTTGTTAACCTTCTGCTGTGGGGTCAAGATCGCTTCCCTCGTTCTCCACTGCCCCCACCCTCAACTTCTCCTTCTGGTGGATGAACTTTTACTATTAACGAACATTGGAAAAAGCAGGTCCCGATGGGGCTTTCGTGGCCCCTGTATTGTCCATGTGAATGTGTGTCCCTGTTGATTTGGTCCCTTTGGAATCCCCCTCAGAGTCGACAAAGAAAGCCCGCGGCTCAATGTATTGATTGGCTTATTAAGTGAAAAACCTTATTAGCAACGTGCGCTTTTTCAAGCACACATGCTCATCATTAGACACTTGATGTGGATGTGCTTCAATTATCAGGACGCTCTTCAAAGAAAACATTTCAGCTCCATGTCGGGCACATTCATTGTTTTGATTTCAGAATAATTAGCATTACGTTCGCATTTCTGGCAATATTACTGGTAAAAAAAAAAAAAAAGGAAGAAAAGAAAAAAACCTGCAAGGACTGTGATTGTATGGAGAGTGGCTGGGCGACTCCTCCAGAATCTAAGCTAGCATCACTAATGATTTGTTGCGGTGCCACAGGTTATGTCCCACAATAGTAAGGTCACAGGTTTGATGCCATTAGGCCATGAAGAACAGATGGATGTAACTCTTACCGCCCCACACGTTGAAAGGCAGCTAATTGAAGCTTACATAACGTTTCCCCCTTCTCCCAGTCCAACCTTTTCTCTTCGGCAGCCCAGGTGAAAACCGATGGATGAAAGGAATGACAAATGAGGTCCTTTGCATCCCCCTCCGCTGTTGTCTCC
>BJFM01000847.1:52576-69269 GCA_016586285.1 Arothron firmamentum
CCCCCCACACACACACACCCCAGCTGCCTTTTGTGTCATCTGTCGCGGCCCTTTTATGTGCGTGGCGATCGCGTGGACGGGCCGTGGCGCTCTCAGGTGACGGCGGGCTGCGGGCCTCACCTCTCTTCTTTGCGTCTGACAACAATGGCGGCCGGATGCGAGCGGTGGCCCTCCGTCGGCGGTGATGGATGCTGGTTATTGTCTGCCTTAAAGAGAAGGATCTAGGGAGAGCGTGAGGATGGATTTCTGGACTTTGCTTTTCTTTGTGTGCGGAGGTTGGATGCAGCAGGTGTCGCAACGGGATGACACGCTTGATGTAGTTTGGGAGGAAACGCAGAATTGCAATATGACTCCTGGATTACAGATTAAACGGAACTCGGGTGGTGGCAGCACTGAAAGGCTGACGCAGTCGAAGCATAAACCAAAGGCTAATTTCAAAATTTCTTGTTGTCCAGTTCAACAGATTATCCAGGAAACGTTAAGCAGCCGACCTCTGTATCACTTCAAGTCGATCGTGTGTGTTTGGTCTCTAAGTCCTCTCCTACTGTTTAAGTAGCATTACTGTGGGTGTAGGATTAACTCGCTAAACCCTCCAATGCGCTCTCATACGCCCGCAGTCCCGGTGAAGGGCACACTCAGGTCTGTATCCTGACCCAGATTATCGCTGAGCTGCATTTGCTGCGTACTGTACAGCCCCTTGAGGACGGGGCCGGTGCTGTCGGGGGAGATGGGCGCTGTTGTCCATCGCTAACTCGCTCCATTGTATTTGAATGACCTTTGCATCGCCGCTGTTTTAATTTGCGCAGTAAAATTGTCAACCATGACATTTGCAGAGGCCGTTTAAGGTGGAAGGGCTGATTTATTTACGTGTGTTGTTCTGTTTCCTCAGAACTGCAGGACAAAGCGGGGATCACCTGCCTCTCAGACGACTCCGGAGCACAGCTACGGGACTTTAACGACAGCCACCACCGACAGCTAACCCCCTCGGACCACTACCCAGACCCAGCGGCAATTTCCTCGGCTGGGAGAGGGAAACCTCCCATTACTGCCCACAAATCCCGGCCAGAAGATGGAACCTTGTTCAAGCCAGATAGGCCCCGGTCCTGACAGACCCTCGCTTCTTCTCCGGCGGTCGCTAGACTCTGCCGCCGCCGCCCGCCCGTTCAAACGGATTCCTCTGATGAAAGTGATTGCGATTGTGAGCGTAGATGACACAAAAGACGCTCTGTGTCCTTGGCCCTCACTGTACCTTTGGCGAAGGGGGCACCTGTGATATATTCTAGACTTAAAGACAAGAGACTTCCTGTGAGGAGCGCTCGGCTCTTTGGAACGAAGGAAATGGACCAAGGAGAAAGTCGGTATCTGTCAGGACGCTAACCGAGCAACATAGGTGCCCTTTGAAAAATATAGCCAATTGAAAGGTGGAAGGAGGGAAAGTCTGAGGAGAGAAAATAAAAGTATATCAGCCCCTAGTTTGGGAGGCGAGTGGAGAAATATACTGTATACTGTTGTAAAATTATGCTGGACTCTCACAAGAACTGGGAATTTAAGTATTGTAAATGCTATTGTATTGTTCTGCATATTATGTTGTTTCTAATAGATTTTTTAAAAAGGATGTGAACTTTCTTCCTGTTTTTTCTGATTTCTTTCCACACTATGTGTGCCATTTCTCTATCAAATTTGACCTTGTGCCCCCTCCATTGATTCACGATGCATTTTTTTAAAAAGAGAAAAACCAGAATAAATGGACAATTCGATCATTCGAGCATGATCCTAATTTGAATCTCTTTTCTTCAACATACGCACTCACAGCCAAACATAACAGGCAGGGGGAAAGCTAATTTCCATCACCGTCCACATGTTGGCACGTTTTATGTCCGTTTCCGACTTGATTAGTTCTCAGATCAGTTCTTAATCCGTGACTGCTGCAAAGTTTTTCTGCTAAAACTTTAACATCATCTGGAGTCATAAAATACTTTATGGCTCTAATCTTAACTGCACACATAATGGCCAAGTTTTAGATGTGCAAGGTTTTTAATCAGTTTGTCTTTTTTAACCCTCCCGTTTTTTACTGTGTTCCCGTGAGGACAAACAGATGTCTGCTAACATCATGGCAGGAGAGCAAACAAGACACAGAGCTCCACGCCGTTTCCTGTTTTTCTCCACGTGTGTGTGTGTGTGTGTGTGTGTGTGTGTGTGATGGACGCCCTCTGAAGATCTATTCCAGCGTCCTATTGATGTGTTTTGTGTCACAAGGCCGAGCACTCGCAGGGCCAATGGATTCTCCTCAGCACAGTGTTGAATGTGGCCTGACAGCAGAAAGAGGCAGCCTAGATGGGAAAACACCATCTACACCAGTTCATGCACGTCCATTTGGACAGATGATGTCATGCTGATCAACAGACAGGAAAGAATGTAAATGCTGTGTGTGTGTGTGTGTGTGTGTGTGTGTGTGTGTGTGTGTGTGTGTGTGCACATGTGGGGTATCAATGCACCCATTATCCATTGCTTCAAACATGTATTACGCACATATTTTACTTACTTTGAAGGCGAGCTATATGTTTCCTATGCTTTTACTTTGAAGGGTATATGTACATCTGTGCTGGAAATAAATACTTTTTCTTCAAATAACGCAATTAATAACTAATCTCCTAATATCTTCCTCCGTGCAGACGCGGTTTATAAGACAGAAGCAAGAAGCCATCTGACTGAGCTGAATTATGTACAAACGTGTTCTCACGTCGCGTAATGGCCACTGAATAAAAGTACAAGTACATTTATTCTTAAAGAAACACGCACTTCCAGCAGCCGCTCCTCTCCTCGCTGTGGATAAAGTGCAGCTAATTCATGCGTTCTGCTGTAATTCTCTCTCACGTGGAGAGGGAGAGGCGAAGGGAGAGAAAGCGAATTATCCTTCATTTAGCATTAAAATTCATTTAAGTAAAATTGCTACAAACATGTAAATGGGAAGATTAGTTCTCCCTCACGCCTTGTTGCCCGCAGTCAAAGGGCTCCGCTGCGCGCAGCAGCCGATTGAGGGCTCCAACTCAGGCTCCACATCAGGAGGCAGAGGAGACGCCAGAGGAGAACTTTCACGGAACTGATATATTTCGGGCGGCAGCCTCGTATCTCAAAGCCAAAATCTTCTTCTTTTTTTCACGTCAAGCAGCGAACAAGAGACGGTCTGTTTGGTCCGCGCGTAAATCAATGCACTCCCCTTGTGTCTCTGCGCTGCGCAACTATTGTGTTTTACTGCCTTTACCCGAAGTGAATTCTAATTAAACCAAAAATGAGAAAGGGAAAAAAAAACAAAAAAAACTTGCACTTAAAAACAAAACAAAACAGGGAAAAAAAACCCCAAAACAAAACAAAAAAACAGGCGACGTTTTAATTGCGTCGCCTCTCCACCGCAGCAAGAAAATCCGGGGCTTTGAAATGTGAATTCCTGAGCCGGTGGCCGCTGGGAGCTCTGGAGACAGCAGCAAAAAGCCCATGCTTGACTGCCCTCTTTAGGGAGGCCGGGTAACTGTCCGCGCCGGGGCCAGCATGAGCGCACGGTTACCGGCTGTCCTGCTCAGCGCGCACGGACACGAACACCGCGGGAGCCCCGCGACTTTACACCGAGGCAGCAAAGATGGTTTCACATAACAACCGTGACTCAAACACCTTTTGTTTTTTTTGTTGTTTTGGTCATAAATTTTAATGAGAAATAAATGTGACACCGCAAGTGTGGACGCAACGGAAAGTTTTGTTGTTGTTGTTTTTAACAATTTGAATTATTCTTATCACACTGTTAAATTAGTTCATAATTAATCATGGCCGAATGTTGTATTTATTTACACAGGTACATGAAAACTGAATTATCCTCCAATTGTTAAGATAATTGTGTCACAACTGACCTACATTTGTGGAGAGAAGAACTCCAACTTCTCTCTTGGACCCGCGTCTTTGCGTTTCACGCGTTTTTCTCTGCGTGAGAAATTCCGTTAACTTTGAATTGTGGATCGTGTTGATTGTGAAGTGAAAAAGAAAAAAAAAAAATAGCACGCACGCACACACACACACACACACACACACACACACACACACACACACACACACACACACACACACACACACACACACACACAAACAGGCTGACCGCGGAGTGAACTGTCAGTGTAATGAATGGAGCAGAAATGTGTTCCAGAGCCGCGGAGGTGCCCGAACAGGCCTGTCTTCCTTCCACAACAACGCAGATATTTATGCGCCTGTTTGCTTGAAAAGGGGAACTCTGGAAACCGAAGCTCCTGATCTCTGCTCCCCTGCAAGTCTCAGCTAATCACGGCGTGAATAATGTGTGTAGCCTGATTAATTTAAAATAGTATCTGCTGGGTAAACAGCTGTGTAATTTGTGGGACTTAAAGTAGAAACCGGTTTCGTTTATTTCGCCTTAAAGTTTTTCATTCCAGTTTTATTAACTTTGTACATCTTAGAAATTTATTGACATATATTCCAACTTGTTTTTAAGGTTTAATAACGTGAATATTTCTTTTCAATGAAAGCAAATGGAATTCGTGAGTTAGGCCTCATTAACACGAGTCACCACGAGAAGCAACTTTTTTTTTTTTTTACTTCAGACAGTCGAAAATTAAATGCTCGCCATCTATATGGAAATAACACAAAATACATTATCAGGACAGAGCCGAGACTATTTTATAAAATCACTGCGGACTCAAACATCCTCAGAAACTCCCGGAAGACAACTCTCAAAACCAGCGCGACAGCTGGACCCAAAACACCAGGAGAAAACTTTGAGGAGGGGGAAAAAATCTGTTTGGTGGCCAGAAAGAGAGGAAAAAAGAAGACAGGAGGACTGTTGCGCGGGGGCCATTTTGGATTTCATCTGTCTCCTTGGCGACGGGCCCCCGGCCCTCAAAAGCCCCTTGGGCGCACGAATTGTTTGAGAGTAGCCCGCTATTTTCTGCAGCATCATTTATCACTGTCACCACATAATGATTCCCCTCGCAGCTCCTTATTGATGTTTGTAATTGCATTATCTCATAAGGGGGGATGATCAATGGAGCCGAGAGGAGCATCGCGGGGTCAGGAGATGTCGCATCGCTGTTTGTCCCTTTAATGCAGCCAGGCTCTCATTATCCGCAGCCTCTCTGCGTCCCGGCTAAGCACCGTTCGGTCTGCTTCCCTCTGAGCTTCCACAGAGAAGAGCGAGTGCAAAACGAGGAGAGGGGCAGCTCGTTTCATTTGTTTAACCCCGAGTCACTGTAGATAAAAAAAAAAAAAACAGAAATGCAAATAAGAGAGAAAGCGAAAGTAGCGCCATTGTGTTGTCTCGTTAGTTCCATTACAGATGATGGATTAAGGCGCGCAGCTTTCGACTGTGGGGGAGAAAAATACCACGTTTCCTATTTCTAATCCACCACATGTCTGTGACGTGACATTAAGACGAAACTTCAGCATGACACACAGGAGAATCAGGATTAAATTCTCCTTTTTTAAAACCGCCTGAGCTTCGGGTGGTGGTGAAAGTTGCATGTCACAAGTATAAAAACACACACATTTTTTTATGTTGCTTTTTAATGACTTTGATTAAACATGAGAAACAATGTTTTGTTTAAACAAAACTCTAAAATAGATGCGGACGCTGCGTAAAGTCCAGGAACACCACAAAACGACCGCAGAAGCCGTGCGTCATAGCGCACACGGCGGCCTGTCAGTAGGTATGAGTGGCTGTCTGGGCCATTTCTGACATGCGCGCCAGTGTGTGCCACACACCTGGCTCCGAGACGCTCAGGCGGTTAACAGGTAGCCCAAACACTCAGGCGAGGTTATGGAGAGAATACGCGCCGAGGAAATGTTTCACCCCGGGATGATCTGTGGGCGCGTGGTTCGTTTCTGCACTTCCCAGCTCACCAGCAGGAACTCGCGGTGCTTAGAATAACACCGTTTCCAGCCCGAGTGTTTTCCTAAGTGTCCGCTCCCGCTGCGCGGAGGGAGGCGGCGCTGGCAACGCACCTTTCCCCGCGAGGAGAAGCAAACTGCGGCTGCTTCATAACCGGAGGTCTTCCTGTCAGCGCCGTCGGCTCTCTCCGTCTTTGGAAGGTCACCTTGCCAGCTCCAGGCAGGCTAGGAGAGCCAACAGGAGCTGTGGGTGGAGAGGGGGGCCTCCTCAGCTCACCTGGCGAGGTCCCGTGATAGCAAACACCTCCGTTCTCCCCACAACCCCCACCTGGGCTGAGGCTCTGGCACAGGGAGCAATCTGACGTATTATTATTATTATTATTATTATTATTATTATTATTATTATTATTATTATTATTATTATTATTATTATTATTATTATTATTATTATATCTGAACGGTCAGCCCTAGCAGATTTAATCCGAACCCAAAGTGCCGCCTTCACTTTTGTGCCGCACAATCGCGCCATTGAGACTTTTTTCTTTTTTCTTTTTGTGTGCTTGGCCTCCGAAAGTAAACAGAGAGGTAGCATGTCGAGACAGGACAGAGTGGCTGAATTCCAGCCACAACACAATCCTGATAAAGCGCTGGCCCCGAGCCACGTCCTTCATTAGTTTATTTCTATGCTGAGGCTCCGCCAGCCGCGTCCAATCTGCGCGCTAATCTCACGGCGTTTCTGATTGATGACGCTGGAGATTTGGGACAGTTTCTACATTTATTGATTTTTACAATAAAGGGATACAAGATAAATAAAAACATCTGACAATGTAATATAAAATAGCAACTGAAGACACAGCAACGAAGAAATATTCCACATTTTCCAGAGTTGTAGCTCAGTCGCAGCTCAGAGGCCGTTGATCACGTGCACCTTCCAGAAGAAGCTGTTCCTAGTCCACAATAATCATTTATCCTGAAAGGTGAGTAACACTTTTCATTGACAGAACAGCAGCAGGATCAGAGTCTGCATCTACACACAGCCTGAGGCAGAAATAGTGAACCCACGATGGAAGCAGGGCTGTGAACGTGCTGCCCCCACTCACATATTCATCAGCTCCACATCAGTGATGGGTAAAGAAAAATGTCAGCTCCACGCGCTCTCACCCTGTCAGCCGGGCTTTCTCACTCTCCAACTGTGACAATGTGTGTCTTCATCTCTGCTGTTCTTCTGCCAGTGTGTGTGTGTGTGTGTGTGTGTGTGTGTGTGTGTGAGAGAGAGAGAGAGAGAGAGAGAGAGAGAGAGAAAGGAGCCCTGACCTGCTCTGCTGTGTAATTTAAATAGATAGTTGGGGTTTAACGTATGAGCAGAGTTCTCCATCGGGCCATTCTCTCTTTCTGTCCCCTGTGATTCTGCCGTCTTTACGCTTTCCTTTAATTAAGCAAAGCTCTGATTACTGCAGGAGCAACTTCAGACTCTTCTGCTCCAGTTTGGAGACACCAGTTGCTCTCAGTCATCGTTTTCCCGAGTTAATTAATTTGAAACATTTTCTTTCACTTTCTCTCCAGTTTTCATTTTATTTTTTAAACAGAATGTAGCTGTGTGCTGCAGCTCTGCTAAAGGCAAATTTCCTTCCACATTTTACACATTATACACCTCATACATTTTAAACATTTTGCAACCGTAACTTTTGCAAAACATCTTCGAATCAGGAAAGTTCTCTAAATTCACACACACTACACTGGTTCTGTGAGGCGTTCGCTGTCAGATGGTGGAATCTGTTCCTTCCATGACCGTTTTTCACTGGGAATCAGTGTCATCTCTGCAGGGCTGAATAACAGGCACAGAAAACGCAGCGCGTTTTGAATTTTTCCTTCACGCCAATTTCCCCGGTGTTGTCTCTAAACCCGGGGATCTGATCGCATAATTGACTAAGTAAATCCCTGTCAAGGCAGAGGGGGCAGAGGCGGGGGCCCGCAACGTGCGTGTTGCTACAGGCCGACGCTGTGGAGTGTAACGCTCAGAGCTGCACAATTTATGGACCATGGACAGTTTATAAGAAGCAATGTAGTCTATCAGAGAGGCCGGGGAACGGAGGACGGGAGGGAGTCATTTCCAAGCAGGAAGCCGTGTTTTAGAATAATATATGCTATGATGAAGATGTTTCCCCCGTGACCTGGGATGGCGGCGAGCACCAGCGGCCACTTAGATTCCAACCCAAAAAGAAGGAGCGCCCCAGAGAGCTGTCATGATTGGAGTTTTCCTCATCAAGCTCCTGAGAAGTGTTCGAACTGGGTTGTTTTATCCGTCGGGTCAGTTTCAACAATCCTATTTTGACGTATTCAAGCGCTGATGGAGACGTCAGCCTGAGTTAAACCTTCTAACAGCGTAAACTTCTTACTGAAAATAAGTGAAAAAACTTCTGGTCAGAATTTTACTAAAGTTTCTGACTTTGTAATCTTTCACTGGGAAACAAAAAACATCACTTTGCCACGTTTTTCTCTTTTTTATTCCATATATTTGTTCTCAAAATACACAGACGTCTTCAACCTTCTAATGATAACAACCTCTACTCTATGACCTTAACAGGAAATAGATGCATTTATTAACACGTCATATATCATGTATAATGCCTGTTTTGACATGTTAGCAGAAACCCAACTGTATAATTTTCATCCCAGTAAAACTCTCCACAGTAACAATTTTTACACATTTCCCCTGAAAAACAAATGATCCAGGTTTATTGTCCTCCCATGATGTTTATATCTGCCATGTGACCCCTCAGACGTGACTTCCCTTAAAGAAACAACGCCGCTGCAGAGGCAGAGAGCGCCAACAACAAAAAAAAAAACCGCTTAGAAATGATGGAAGGATGAGACAAACCTCCCTCACATGCCTGACATCTGTCGAGGCGGCGGTGTCACGGGGACGGCTTGTTATGCAAATGGCTAACGCAGCCCCCTGAGATGCAGCCTGACATCCAGGAAGACGCCATCACTCCTCCAGCCGGGCAGTCTGCTGCTGCTGCTGCTGCTCCCTCCCGGAGCCGTGAAACCACTGCTCGCTCTTCAGTCAGGCTCTATAAGTTCCATGTTTTCTCAGCTGCAGAGATATCACACATCCATCTGATAAGAGGCTGGAGAGAGTGCACGGCAGGCCTGAGGACATGCTGCTCCAACACCACCACACGCGCTGCTAAGCTACAAGGCACCAAGGCTCAGGCAAGCCCGGCGACCAACACGACCTCAGCAGGTTTCATGCGAAAAGCTTTTAGCAGCGCAGGAGCGGCTGGAGACACGGCTATTGTCGAGATCCGTGATGGATGAAGGCGCTATGTTAGTGTTAGCGCCGACTGAAACACAGCTGAATTTATTAGGTTCCAGATAAGCAAGGTCACCACCTCCAGATGGAATCCCAGGAAACCAAACACAGGCTCATACACACCAGAGAGAAGGCACAACGGTAGAGAGTATGGACCATTTGAAAATATTACAGTAGACAAAGATGGATTTACAGCTAATGTCACATTTAGCTTCACCAATAAAGTCTGACTTGAGTGAATAATAGGTTCAGTTCATGCTAGCTTTAGCACAAGCTGTAACATCCACATTCCTTTATTTTCACAGAGACGTTCCTGTTTAAAAAACTGAGCATTGTAATAATTGCAGCAGCTCGTCCTGGGGCTCGTACTCTTCTGTCTGGACCCAGGCATCAACTCTGGGTCCTTGTGGCTTTATTAACACTGACTCGTCCGATGCGAAATCACAGGACACGAAACTATTTCATCCGAGCGTAAAATTGCTCCAGTGTGCTGAGAGTAAAGAGGAAACAGAGCTGAACTCGTAGTTGTGTGTGCAGAGCACCGGGTTCCATATGAGCACGAAGGGCCCGAACAGTTGGAGGAGGGCGTCGTGGCGAGCTGAATTCAGGAAATCTGAATTCAACTCGTCCACTTTTACGGCTGCTTAATGACAGTCACATGATCAATGTTCTTGGCATGCATGTCTGCACATTCATGTATATCTTTATATTTTTCTTCTCATCTTCCTCTTGGACCCTGGCAGCATGAGGAAGGCGCCGGCCTTGATGGCGGCAGGCCCGTTAACAGCGTCGGTGAGTGGTGGCTGGCGTTAAAAACGGCCCTCCGTCAATGTTTACGCCCAGCGATCACACGCAATGTGTTTACGTTAGACGGCATCGTGGATGCGGAGGCCCTCTGGGAGCCGCAGCCGGGCCTGAGATGAAGGCTTTACAGACATCTGAGAAGAATGAAGTGCCCCAGATGAAAGCTTGAAAAGTCAGGCTGGTTTTGGTTTTGTGGTTTTGCGTTTGACCATCTGGACACGACGTCGCGCTGGGAGGAGAGTGTTGGCGTGAAGATCTCCTCCTCAGAGAGATCTCCATATGCAGAAAGAGAAAATCCCACAATCAGTGGGATTTTCCACTCTGGGGTATCTCTTAAATGTGCTGACACTGACACGCGTGGAGTGTGCAATGACGTGCTAGCACTTTTGAACTTTAGCTTTGTGATTAAACGCCCTCAGACAACACGAGCTGTTGCTTGAACCCACTGAATCATCCCCGAGCTTTTGCGTGTTAACACAGATTAGCTGAAAAGATTCGTCATCTGCGTCCCGTCCAGGCCTCCAACGTCGGTCTTTGTGAGCCGGGGGGACGTGTGGAAGCTGTTTTGTCCTCGGCTCCACTCGTGAACGTAAAGCAAACAAGCTTAATCCTGCTGGACACAGAGACTTGACACCAATTTGCAGGGGAGGGGCCCCTGGGCCAGGCACTCCAGAGCCCGACTCATCTGTGTGTTCCTCAGAAAGGCGCTCTTGTCCTCAGCGGTGTCTGTGCACGTAGCACAAGACGGTGGCGCAGCGTTCCACCAATCAGCATCCAGCAGCGCTGGATAAGCCCACTCCGGTCGGGACGGTCCGGCTCGTCTCTTTCTCGCCCCGAGATAATCTGTTGGGATCTGCTGTCCCGGTTGCCGTGGCGACGGCGACATTTGCACTTCTTCTGGTTACGCAGAATTCATGAATAGCTGAACACTTGTCTGAGAATAAAAGACAATCAGGCTGTAAGTAATCTGCCTGTCGACACATTAAAGCCGGCCTGTTTCAACGCGCACAAGAAGCCTCCAGATCGGCTTCGCTTCCAGATCAGCTCTCATTATTTCCTCCAGCTGTGTTCTCTGATTCTCACCACTTGAGACATTTAGCGGCCATTTACAAACAAGTTTTGGAACACATCTGGAGGCTTAGGTGACGTCGTCCTGACGATGAAAGGGGATGAAGCGCGGGATTAGAGGGGTCTGCTATTACATGCATTCCAGTTCGCAGTGGACAAGCGCCACTATCTGGCCCGCGCTTGTCAGTGGGAATGGCTCGAACTGATGTTCCTAACCGCAAAGATGGCTCCAGAGGAGGTCTCCTGGGGCTCCAGCTGGATCAGCCGGGCAGAGAAGATCACACGTGCAAAGAAGAGTGCTCCGCTAGCTGAGAGGGAAGAGGCTGGAAACCACATCTGCAGCTAAAGTGTGATATATGTGATTAGTGACTTATGGCCCCGCTGGTCCCTCCAACCTGTGTGTGTCACTAACATTACAGCGGGCTCTCGCCTGAGTCCCTTCCACCCTGTCCTGGTCCAAGAGGTCACACGATGTGAACATTCTCTTGTTAACAACCGAGATGGATCACCGTGTGTTCTGACGAGCTCTGACGGACACCCTCCGTCCCGGTTAATGAGCTAATGTCAGATTGCTATGTGGAGCGTCCATCTTTTCTATTACTCTGTCATAAACTCTGTAAATTCCCCTGACAAGTGACGGGGGGTTAGCAGGCCTGAAATGGGGAGTTTTCACTCCCAGGAACAAACTAGCCTATGGTTGGTCTGGTCAACGGGCCAGAATGCAGCAGAAGTCCTACAGACAATAAAGACATCAAAGGGTTCTAGAACTGGTGTAGCGCCAAAGGCAACCACAGCAACGGCTTCAGAGTTTCTGATGAAATTTCTCTCAATGTTGCTTGTTGCATCTTCATCTTACTCGAAAGCCTTTTTCTTCTTCTTCTTCTTCTTCTTTGCAATTGCATAAATTTAAGAAAGCAACAAACATCTGGAGTTAATTGTTATTGTATCATTGGGTCATGGAAAACCAGAGACAAATAATTTCAGTGGAATGAAAGACTTTTCCTGTCTCTTCTTTCTTCATTCATCATTTGTTATCTGTAACATCTGAGGGGATCAAGTCATATTCATGGATTTTCCCCATCTGAATCATTTGTTCCACACTTATAAAAACATCTGTTTGGGTAAATAAATAATAGATATATCTCAAGTATAGAGGACCAGCACTGTTAAACTTTACCCCTTTGTCAATCTTACATAAAATTATTTATCACCCTTTTACAAGAAAACCGTTTTTTGTCTTTGCTGCTGTCCTTCGCCGCCATCTTTGGTCTCAGTCCAAAGCAACACGGATCAATTTTCCCCGCTTCTCTCCCTCTGTCCGGACATTCCCGTCCCCTTTGAGCTGTAGGCTGCAGTTATAAATCCAGGGGAGTTTTCAGGCGGCGCTCCCCGGCCGAAGCTGGGTCTGAGCGCAGCCGACAGGCCGATGCAAACACGCCGCAGATATATGCGCCGGCTTTTACTGCAGCATAATTCACCGAGGCGTCGCTGCGCCTCTGCTGATGTCTGTGTTGCTGTCGTCCTGCAGAGAAGTTACACAGCAGTGATACACCAGGAACGGGTTCCTCCGCTCTTCAAATGAATAGAAATAGAGGAAATAATTCAATCTAAACACTGCAACATCATGATGATGTTACACTTTATGGCTTTAAAGTTCAAAAATGAAAATATACCTTTTTCATAATAATACCTTGACTATAATACTAGCCCTTAAAGGGAAGGTTTAATGCTCAAAATGAAAATATATGCATTTAAGATGAATAAAAGGAAGTTATAAATCAGATAAAATCCAAATCCTTAAAGACTGAAAGACTGTCACCTGAAACATTCAGAGAAAAACTCTGTCTGGATTCATTTAAAATGCATTTTCTGTATTTAAATCAACAATTTATGAATAAAACTGTTTTAAGTGAAGACGACGGCGATGATGACGACACAAATTATAGCTTGAAAACTGCAGTAGTTGCATCTTAAATGCGGTTTGTTCAAGTCAGAAGAAGCAGAGGAGTCAGAGGTCAGAACCAGGACGAGCGGAGCTCTTCCTGACTTTCAGTCAGTAAATTCAATCCCAGACATTTCTCAGACGTGTTTCCCGTGACGTGAAAAAACAAATCTTTACATCGCTCGTGTTACATCGGGGTGCAGGCTGCGGGCGCTCGCTGCAGCTCGTGCACGTGCTGTTGAGAGGAGGGAGGGCCAGCGCGAGGTCACGGGCAGGCCAGGAACATGGCCGGACCAGGTAGAAGCGAGCGCAGAAGACGGATGAATGCAAACAAAACAAACTTTCCAAACATTTTCATCCCATTGTCACGACTCTGGGAGGTTATTTTCCTGTCTGCCAAATTTAAAACCAGCCTTTTCTGTTTTTGGTATAAATGACCTTTGACCTTGAACTCGCAGGAAGAATACAAAGAGAATGATACAGGGGAAAAGGCGCTCTGGCGTAATCTCCTCCCATTTATACTTTTAACTTTCTTCTTTCAGTAAAAGAAAGAAAACAGACTGAGTCTGAGGGGTGAGTCAGAGGACAGCGGCTTTTTAAACATATGAACTTAATATTCCAGCCGTAAAACTTTAAAAGCAAATTAAAAGCTGTTTTGTAAAATAGAAACAGAAATATTTACGCGTCTGGTTCTGGATAGAGGGCGTTTTATCTTGAGGTAGCAGCGACCTGTGGGGGTACAGGTAACGACTGTCAACGGGGGTGGGGGGGCGTGCTGCTCTCAGCCAGATGTCCACATGTGTGACTGGGCTTTCCCTGGAAGGGTGGCCAGCATCGGGCCTGCAGAGGCAGAAATGTCTGCTCCTCATTATCACAAAAATACTTAAAAAAAAAAGGGGGGGGCTCTCGGTCCTGCTTGGACCTGGTCACAGCTTTGGAAGAGTCGCTACTGACGCGTCACGGCGAGCTCGCTGATGACGGGAGGAGAAAATGATACGTGAAAGAAGAAAATACAAGAAAAAAGCAAAAACAATGTCCACCAAGTCAAGTTGATTGAAAAGCTGCAAAAAGCAATTATGATAGTGAGAATGTGCAGGCCCCTCGTCTGAGCAGCCAGCAAACATCATAAATCGTGCGGCGGTCTCTGTTTACATTGGGTTGACCTCTGTTTGCCCTCTGGGTCCTGGCTGGGCTCTCTGTGCCCTCCCACTGCTGATGTACATATGGAACACCTTCATCAACACGTGTCTCCATCCCATTTTTGTTGTTTCTTTGCTACAGAGCCGCAGATCTCATGATTTATTTCAAAGAAGAAGAAGTTTAAACGTGTCCTCTTCTTTCCCGACTATGATATCTGTGAATTCGAGATGAGGCTGGAGGATCCGTCCTGTCAGGAAGGATTTTACTTTGTCCTGCAGCAGCTTTCTGAGAATGCAACTCTTCGGGATCCAAGGATGGGCCGGACCTCCTGCTCATGGGCACTGGGGCTGGGCTTGAGCGCCTGTAACGCTGCCGTTTCTGTCCGTGTTGGTCCAGTCTGGGGATGTGGACAGTCGGGGAGGCGACTGCACAACGGGGAAGGACAGGTTTGTGTGTCTCTGAGGGCGCCACATTTAGACCATCGTCTTGTAACACAACAGCTGGACAGATGTGTTCGTGCTGAGGAAGCGTCTTTTCACGCACATTCATGCACAACCCAATATTCCTGGCCATTTAAAGAGGACCTGCCCACGTCCAGACTTGTGAATTGAAACGGATGGTTCTTTCAGAGACAATAACTACAGTGTTAAACAGAGGTGGGCGGGGCCAACAGAAGACTTTTGGAGGAGAGAAAACCAGGATGCAGCCAAATTTCATACGATTTGGTGTAATATATTTGCATTTATTGGCATTAAACAAGAACCCACCTTTGCCTCACCCCGGGGTTCCTCAACCCGCAACTAGTTTAATCTAGGATGTGAGCAGCATCATGCAGACAAACTGAAAATTTCGCTTATTTCGGTTTTATTCCTTGAACAATCCAGATGTTGAGAATCCATCTGAGCAAGGTCATCAGTTCGAGCGTTTCTGGATATCGTTAGTGGTAATGCGACGCACATTTTGAGAAAACATTTCAAATTGCTTTACGAACACTGGATTACCGAGGCTGTAAAAAGCGTCCGCCAGCAAAACGTCTGATGGGTTCGAGCCGCACTTCAGCGGCTGTCAGAAAAGGCAGATTCATGTGAAAGACACGCATGAGAGCTCGATCAAGAACGATGCGCTTTCAACAAACCCTTTCGAGGGTGTGAGCGCTCAGCTTCTGAGACGCTACATGCGGTAGATTATGACATTAGCGCGCCCAGAACCCCTCAGATTAGAGCTGCCACAAATAAGGATGGTGGATCATACACACACACAGCTTTTCTCTGTGAATCTTAAACATACACACCAGTGCACATGCTCTTTACGTACAGCCATGCACACCTCGGCACGGCCAAAACGCACTAAAAATTTACGACCTTAACATTCCTGCAGGGTCAAGCAATTTATCAAGTCCTGCACATTCTGGTTTCAATTACACAGCCGATTGTAGAGAGCGGTTATTTTAGCAGGTTCATTTGGCCCAGTAGGGAGGTTGAGCCTGTTTTTTTTTTGGTTTTTTTTCCCAACACCCCCTGAACACAACTGGGCATTAAGTGTCAGGACAGATGCTGGCCTTTCTTCATGTTACAGATGGTGGGTGGAAAACCGCGAGGCAGATGAGCCACGGGTGTCTTCACACACTCGCGCTTCTCACCATTTCTGCTCTTTGTGTCAGGTTTGGACCTCTTTCCAGGCATTTTTCACGGAAAACAAACAACCACAACCAGCCCATTTGCCAGATTCATCACTCTGAAGCTTTGAGATGCTTCTTGTTTTTTCCTCTTCTTCTGTTTCACTGTGCAGGTTTCTGCCTCAGTCTGTGCATTTCCATCAGCACTCGGCTCCTTTTCCCTGCTTTCCACTCTCTCGCTTCATCTCTCCATGGTCGAGTGGTGATAAATCCCTATTTTATTGCAGAGAATTCCTCTCTCACTGCACGACTGACAGCTCCCCACGTTCTAAGACACGGCGAGGACCAAACCCAATCCTCCCTCCCTCCATCTCGCCATCTCTGCCTCCATCTGGCCCTGATTACCGAGATAGTAGAAGGGTGGCGGGGTGGGTGGGGGAGATGTTGGAGGAAGGGATCACACCATTACACCCTAGGAGAGGGAAGGAGGAACGGGAGGATGCACAACATGTTGACATGGAGGACAGAAGAGGAGGAGGAAAATTAAGGCTCCAAGAAAATGCGGCAGCAGTGTTGCAGATTTTTGACTGCAGCACATTCAGAAAAGCAACAGTCGCGTCTGTCACAGGCAACAGTCAGTCGAAGCTGCAGAATATGAGCAGAAAGGTGCAGGCAGACGGGCCTGGCTGCCGCATTTCATGCATTAATCATTCCTATTGGAGCAGCAAAAAAAAATGTAGATGGATGAAATTTTTATCTGGTATGATTAAATACATTTGATTGAAGCTTTATTGCCGGCTGATTGGTGCTAAGTCATGCTGTGTTTGATTGCATTATGTTTTTACAGCACCGTGTGGAGCAGCCGCTGAACGCATCACCGCCAATAGAAAAGTGATAATGGACATTA